>CAUOPZ010000068.1:82500-147500 GCA_963457665.1 Thysanoteuthis rhombus | reverse complement strand
TATATATATATATATATATATATACTTTATCATATTGTTGTTTTTCTATGTACTCAAAGTCTGATTAATCCCACATTAGAAACAAACATGTGACCACCTATTTTTGACCATTGAGTGGGTGTAAACAAATCAAAATATTATTTTTTTGGTTAATGACTCTTTCATTTTCAATTTTTTAGTTGTTGAATTTTATTCGTGTGTTTTAATGCACGGTACATTTTTAGTCTTTCTCTTGTCCGTACATTTTCCTATTTATTCCTTAATATCATATTCAAATTTTTCCTCTCACAAAGAAATTTGAACCGTCGTTTTTGAATTAATACATGTATGCTGATTTCTGCATATGTTTGTAGGTTTGTGCTCATCCTTGGTCAGTAGGTCAATATTAGGTCACATAGTGATGAACGAATTCACTACACTTGCTGATGATCTAACAAATGCTCCACTTTAGTGGAATCATGATTCTGGTTTGTGCGTTAGTTATCAACACTGGAAACAGAATCTGCCAACCAAGTTCGAATTTCCTTTGTGTCTCTTCATGTTCACTCTACAGCATGCCCTGTGGAAAAGCATACATCCATCTCTCTCTGCTGCATTCCTTTGTTTGATGTCTTGTGTGAAGTGTCTAGTCTCTGACATTCCACTGTTTTGGGCAGAAAACAGAATGGTTGCGCAAAACACTATCACAAAATCTCCTTGTGTCAATTATAAGTGAAAAGCTGTTGCACCCATCGTCAACCTTTACCAGAGCAAGTCATATATGGATGAGATAACAGCGATAACCCGCCTCACTTACCTGTATGATGACTCTTCAATTATTGTACTAAACTTTACTGTGGATCAGTATCAAACGGATTGTTATCACCGGCTTTTAATTCTGTGGATTATCGCCTTAATGCGATTATCCAGACATGATGAACACTATCACACTCGCAAATAAGGCCACTCACACCTCGTCTCATACAGTTATGGAGCTCAAATATATACGCGTTCCCATACATATCAGTCCAACAACTACCCTTCCGAAAAGCCAGTCTCATTTTTTTTCTTTTAGGAAAAAAAACATTCTGTTGGTTTTGAACCCGCTCTGTTGAAATCACTTGGGTTTTTGAGCCACAAAATTCGTGTAAAATGCAGCTCATCAGTCTAATTCGGTAAGAGTTTTTAGAGTGTGATTGCTTACGTGTAAGAGTTGAGTATTTACAAAGATCTTTATATCTAACGGCTACATAATACCACCGTAACGCATATCCATCAAGCGTCGCTCGTCTACCAGAAGGAAGAACAGACTAAGAATATATTCAGACCGAGAAACGTGTATTAAAAGACGACAGTAGAAGAAAGACAGTCTTGCGTACACAGACGCACACTCCACTGTGATGTTGTTGCTGCTTCTACTTCTATCGGCAGGCTCTGTCGCGTATAAGTGCCACTACCGTAACGAATAGTACTACAAAACCAGCAGTACTATACTACTGCCGTCAGTTTGGCTCTACTACTATTACGACTACTACGACTAGAAAGGACTACAACTATTGCTACTACTACCTTCCTGTAACAACAGCCACCAGCTTCCACAGTTGTAGCAGAAGTACCCCTCGTCATACCACTGATACAAGTGAACGCCGTCGACCGACCCTGTGTTCAAGTGTTATTAATCTGGAACTGGACGTACCTCAAAAACACGGCCGGAGAGACCAAACTCTACAAAAAAGAGATGATCAAAGCTTTTATTTGAGTTACTCTTTGGTAACAATCGTGGCGCGCACCCTACAAGAAGAGACACTACGGTGTGCCGTTCAAAAATGAAACTCGTTGGGACATCTACCACGATGGTCTACCCTTGGACGACTGGGCGTGGATATATATAAATACGTACTATATATCTATCTATATAAATATATAGCTACCTCCCCTTGATCCAAACGTATACCAACACACACTTACATACACATATTTTTTTTTATACTTGCACATATATATGTATGTGTCTGTATATATGTCATAAGCATACGCACGCGTTTGTGCTCACATATATTACATACATATATATGCGTGTGTCAATATGAAGGGGGTTCATAGATATATATGTATATATGATAGATATAACCATTTGATATCGACTGAGTTCGCGTGAATTTTTTTTTTTCTTTCACTTTTTTCATTTTTTTTTTTTCTCCTATTTTACCCGTTTATACGGGGGAAGATTTTTTTCAAAATCTGGAATTCATCAAACGTGCCAATTGAAGAAAAAATAACGCGAATAATTGATTTACCAAAAATATTATTTTTAAAAATATTTGAAAAAAGAAAAAAAATTGAATATTGTCGTCTGTGATTATCATCATTTCTTCACAACCCTGAAGGGTTTGGAATACTATTGATTATTATTACCTTTCTTCTTCTTCAAATTCCTAAACCACTGATTATCAATCTTGTTGATAATTGTTTATTGTTGATATTACCACCGTTATTCTTCGAGGCATCGCTGTATTGCTGTTCGTATGTTGCTCATAGCTGGCAACCGTCGCTACAGAGAGTGTAGCAAGACGAACGGAGAACCGCTCGAAAAGCCGAGTCTGTTATGATCTCTCTCATCAAGTCGGTTAATTCAACGGCGTGGAGGACAAGGTCGATAAAATGTATACACCTTGGATTATGAAAGGAGTACTTACCAACGTTTGGGGTCGAATCTCTCTCTTCTTCGCATATATGCCCCTACTTCAACTTGTAACAGGTAGGTGTTTCACCGGTTCAAAAAAAAAAATTGTAAAAAGTGATAAGATCATCTCACCAACATAACTCTCGCACTCATTGGAATATGTTCTATTTTTTATTATAAATTTTCGTTATAAAATTACTGGTATATACAAACAAACTTTTTATTGAGTCTGAAGACAATCCATTACCTATTACCTAAGTAATCATATGCGTCAGTACCCTGTGCCAACAAACCTTATCCATGCACTCGAGCTGGCCTTACCGGCCTAACACCGTGTAATTTCTTTAAACAACCACCTGCATTACTTGGATTTTTAAAAATTCTCAGGCAACAATTATAAAGAGCTAACATGATAATACATATGAATCAATGGTTGTTTTATTTTAAAGATAGGTACAATTTTTGTGGCGATAATGGTGTTGAGTTTAGATTTTAGAAGCCTATTGTGGAAATTAGGAGGATTAAAAGATGTTAAGAAAGGGTCAAATTTTATCAAAAATTGAACCGACAATTGTAAAACTTCATCAAGGCTTTTATTAACTGGTGTGTAAATGTATTGGGTGATATGTGTATGTATCTGTTAAGTATGTACACAAATTCTCATATAGTCTATTAGACACTGCAAAAGTGTAAGATGCAAAAATCAGTTATGTATAGTATATACAAGTTGTTACAAGAGTGTACATCTTATTAACCATCTTCAGAGGACTCATGATGGGATTTGTTTAATCATTTGATTGTCACTTTTTAAAAAGCTTTGATATTTGCCCATGCAGTTTTTATACACAATGCCAAAAAAAATTCAGTCTTCATCAACAATCCAAACGAGTTTTTAAAATGTTCACGATTTTGATTCAAAGGTTTTTTTAATTTCATTTTTTGTTGTTGTTTTTCATTGTATCACACGAATGTAACAGTGAATCGTGGAAGAGCAGTTAAAAGTGTTATCCTTATTACTAATGATTAAGCAAGTCCTCGTTTAATCAATCTAGATTTACAAATCCTACAACAATCGTGTAAAACCGTCCTAAATCTAAGCCATCATTATTAAAATAAATACACCTATCTTTGCTATAAATGTCACAGATATTACAATTATCATCTTTTACACGACCTCTTTGTATATATATATATATATATATGTGTGTGTGTGTGTGTGTGTGTGTATATATATATATATATATATATATTTATATGTATATGTGTATGTATATATATATATATATATAATATATATATATATATGCATGCACAGAGGAAGCTGTTCATTATTTGCATGGATCTATGGCCCCAATCACTTTATCACATTAAAATGAATTGAAAATTTGATAGATAATTTTTATATATTTATTTTAATCTTTAGTTGTTTATAACCATGGATGTATAATAATGAATGTAAATTGTTCCAATTTTTTTTTGTACATTCCGCCTAATGCTATCATTCTCTTGTTATCGTAGTGATCCTGTATCAGACTGATCACAATAAATGGTTTTTATATATACATATATATATATATAATCGTTTTGATTGATAGGAATGAAATGACATTCAAAAGTGATAGATTCTCGTACTTGGGCAATTTTTGCCACCCATTAAAGTGACCACATTTCGAATGAATTCTTAACACCTCGTATATGCAGACAGAAATATATGCGGATAACATCGGTATATTATAGATAGACTAAGATATGAACAATCAGACATAAATACCGAGGTAGATACATTAAGAGACGGATAAGAACAGATTGATCCTAATACATCTATTGCGATAAACATCAATAGATATCGATGAATATTGAGAGAAGAAAATGATGAATGTAGATGTATATATTTTTGCAGGCACATAAGCGCGCACTTTGATGTCTGCCTGCCCGCACGCACTAACAATTCCGCTAAAGGCCATATACACCGAGCCATGCTAATGCTTTACGCGTGGCGTAAATGGGCAAGAAACCGCGGAAAATACGACGGGATCTTCAGTTCATTTATTCACATGTGTTAGGTAATATTTACACTTGCAGACCCGCATCCATCCCCCGATCATATAAATATTATTAATTATGGCACCAAATATAATACATCGAAATCTTTAGATTTGGTCATTTTTTATTTTAAATGCCAGTACATGCATCTCTTTCTACACTATTTTACAAGTACCTGTGGAGGTCAAAAGTGAGACTGATATCTTGCGATGTGAGTTCATCTCGCGGATAGATGTCTCTGTATTGATCTAAATTTTGAATAATTTTTCTCATAGTCGCATACGTTCTGTCTCTCTTAGTGCGAATATATAACTTTGGGGCTGTATATATCTACACAGGGCTATAAATGAAGGTTCAAATAAACACCGTTTTTTAGTTATTATTGAAAAAAAACCCACTAATGCATATCAGAATTCGTTGTGTACGAACGCGTGTCTGTTCCAGACTCGGCGAAATACGCGCCCGCTGTATCTACATATATTGGGGTATTTACTAATTTTCTAGTCTGTCCTGAGGTCACAAATGTGGAATACCCGGTGTGGATCGACCTGACTACGGTAGTAATGGTCTTCAAGATGATCTTGCTAACCACTGCATCAAAGAGAGATGTTCGTCAATCTGTCACGCACGCACGCACATTCACACTCAGAACTGTCTCAATAGACGTATCCAACGACACATCTTTGCACGCGCGAAGACATACACTCCCTTTCTGTATTATGTCGTAAAGTGCACATACACACACACACACATATATATAGATGGTATTTACATTTAGATTAGCTTAGTCCAGCTAAAGGCCGAGTATGCGATCGGAGGTGAATGTGGACTGAGACGATGGTGCTGCGTCAGTCATCTGAGTGATGAGTGCCTGTTCGCACACGACCACTGGCGCCAGTGGGCAAATATGCAGCTCCCTCTTGCATTAAGCAGGATCATATACATACATACATATATATATGCACACATACATGCACACACATACATATATATATATATATATATATATATATATATACTCACACACATCTTATTGGCAATTCATTTCTTAATTTCATTGTTATATATTTTAAATGTAAGTATGTGACTATATTCGACCACACACATCCTTAGAAGGTCTCATAATTTATGACATTTAAACCTACATTTCTAAATTCACAAAATTTAATGACTTCTGCTAACCCACATCCAAAAAGTATCATAAAGCAGCATTGTGAATCGACTCCCGAATGTACGGACGAATGAATACATACATTATATTTACGTGCCTATACCATTTAGCTTTCAATTTTGCATGTCACATACATATAAATATATTGTATTTGAATATTGAAGGAGTCGTTGAATATTCGTATACATGCACATAATATACTTACATCTTACATATGTAAACACAGTGTGTATACACACATCCGCTATCGATATAAACACATTCACAATGCAAGACATGTTCATGCTAGCATACTTGTGCGTAGAGATAAAATAACGTAGACGTTCAAATAAATATCTGTAAAAGCGTACGTTAACCCTTTCATCGAAGGGGCTAAGGGATTGATTTGACCGAAATTTAACACTAATTAGCCCGAATTCAGAGGGGTCGCATTCGCTTAGCCCTACCCCTTGGTTCGTATATACACGCACATACATATATGTATAATGCTTGTATTTTTCCCCCAAATATTTTCATCTAATGAACATATCAACGTTGATTTCATTTCTGCAGAAACTGGATATATATATTCTGTTTTGAATTGATCATTATAAGAGTAAATTTTCCCAGAAAAGTTGTTCCTCGGGGCGTTCATTAGTCTTCCTGTTGATGTCATTGCTTCTTTTTATCTCAGGTGTGAGATTTGAGCTGAAGTCCATTTCCACCTTATACCTATATCTTTTGGTCAATTCTATGGCACCTCCTGCGAAAATTACTGAAATATATTCTGACCACTCCACCATAATGATGGTGATTAGTACAGCATTTTTACTGTTCAAATATTCTTCAAATACTATTTAAATCAATTAACACACCTACTATATATATATATATATATATATATATATATATATATATATATATATATATATATATATGCACTATTTAAATCTATTGACACCCCTACTATATATATATATATATATATATATATATATATATATATATATATATATATACACTACGTGTGTATAAATCCTGTTATGTATCGTATAGATGTAGGTATTTACTGAAATAAAACATGGATAAAGATAGCAGCTCTTGTGAATTCTGCGATGTACAAGTTATCTAATACGCTGAAAGGTATAGGAAGATTATAAACCGGCAAACCATAGAGGAAAAACGCTCGGTTGCTTTGAAAAATCGGTCTGACAATCTTAGCCATTATCCTGATTTGATCTCAGTATGCCGAATTTCCAGTTAGGCAGATATATTGACAGACAGACTGATGAATATGCCTGTTGCAGCCTGGGTATTGCCGATTTTATGATCATCTAACCACAAAGTATTGTAGGCTTCTTAAGGATAAGGGTAGCTCAAACTTCCGAAAGACACACCTTCTCAGAAAAGCAACCCTTAAAACTTAGTTTCAAATAGAATCCAAGCTGTGCTAGTGGTAATCTTACCGTTCTTGTTTTCACCAAGTATACGTTGATAGTAGTATGTCTTAAAAGTCTCTATTTGCAAGATATATTGTAAAAGGAAGTTCTTTTAATGCATTGTGCTTCACCTATTTCCGAAGCGAGCGGCTTATGTCTACTTCGAAAATCAGCCTTCAAAATCCTGTGTATTCTCTTGGACTTGAACAGCTTTTATGCACAAATATATTACTTGGATAGGTTTGTGAGAATCAGTAGTTTCATGTGTATGTGCGATGTACTTATAATTTTGAAGCAGCGTTATTGATATTTGCGTTAAAATTGCAAATCATATAGATCTGTATCTGTATCTGTATTTACGTACATAAAAGTATTAAAATATTGCAGAATCTTGCGTGTTTTCTATCGAAGTACATTCACAAAAATCTTTACTGAGATGTTGATCATGAAAATTTTGTTGCAAGCTTTTCCTATACAACATCCCTATGTCTAGATCGGAGTAGTAGTTTATTTCAGGTTTTTTTCCGGCACATTATATTTTATTCTTAATGAAAAAAACCCATCTCTACAAGAATGAGTATATTTCTACCGTCTTGTATTGGCTTCTAGTTTCATGTATTTTTACCTGACAAATATCATACTGGACTGCTGTGGAAAAAAAGTATATATTGGAAAATGATGGACTCGTCGAAGCTGATCAGTTTGTATATGTAGTAGTATCGCTAGATAGTTTAACTTCAAATAGGAAAATCAGAAAACATATGCTTCCCTTTGTTTAACCACATTATTTTAAAACTTTACGGTTGGTTTCTTTAATTGTAATGAATATTAGTTTTTATTTATCTTAAGCTTACATGGAGTTGTTTTGTTGTTTTTACATTTCCATTATTTGAACAGAATTTGGTTTTTGAAGTATGGAAGTCTTTTTTTTTTTCTTCGTTTTTTACAGTCCTTTTTTTCCTCTTCATTATGGTTTAATCATGATCTACTGTAATCATGACCAGGTTTGATGAATCAAATATTCATTTCTTACTGTCTCCACTAGCTACTTAATTTCGATCAGAATTTCTTTGGTCGGATATGATTGAATGAGTTGAATTTCCTCATTTCATCTATACATTGGTTCTGTCTGCCCTATACAAGGTTCCAATAATTTGAGATTTTTTAAATCATAAATCTGAAGAATAGTTTCATCGATTACTCGACTGATTTTATAAATATATATGTACACACACACACACACACACATATATATATATATAATCACACACACACACACAGATAGAAGAGTTTGTAATTGGCTAACTCCGAGGTAACACGATTTGATTGTCTCAGGGATAATTATTTAAGAATTATCATTATTCAAGGTGTGAAAAATTTGAATGATTTTTACGTTTTTTTTGGTCATACTTGGATTATCCATGTTCTCTCTATCCATTTAAACTTCCAACTGTTTTAATCCGATAGCTGAATATTGATTAATCTAACCGTGGTAAAACAAAAACATCTCTAAGTAATTCAACTCGAAAAGTATTTTTTTTTTTATTTAACAAAAAAAGAAAATTGACATTTTTAACCTTTTTCTCCGCCAGATAATAGTCGTGGTAGTTATGAGCACATTGCAGTTAACCATTCAGGTATCACAGATTTTACAAGTAAAAGAAAGATATCTGAAAGTATTGGTTTCTAGGGGGGTGTATTTTTTTCTCTTGATTTGATAGGAGATTACTTGATAAGAGAATTAACTAACCTAACTGAAACACGGATGAATACGTCTGGGATGTCAGATTTGACTAATACTTATAAATTGGAAAAAAAACATACTTGAGCATTCAAGGCAGTGTACTATTAAACCAACTGGCCATAAATAGTTGCTATTTCGGAAGAGTCTAAACACCTCTTGAAATACCTCGATCCCAAAGGGTTGATGAAGGCCTTGATATATAATTGTCCTTGACGTGTTACTTTCAACAATATTTGCTAGGTTCAGAAAGTATTGACTCCGCGACGACCGCGATAGAGAGGTCTGGCGAATGCAGGGGAAGTTCTATGTCCAAGGACAGATGCTAAAAGTTGTATGATGATGATGCATGGTTTGCTTTTTCCTAAAAATTATACATACTTCGTTGTTATGCGTGCGGGAAAGAGACCAAGACTTTCAAGTATTTCTTCATCAAAATCATTTCATCACTGCAACTCGTTCTCTTAGTATATAATCATTGAACCGTTCCGTCCGTTTCTCTCATCCAAAATATATCATAATAGTTCACTCTAATACATGAAAGAGATATTCAAGATTATTTCATGGAATATTCTATAAAACTTCAATCTATTAACATCAAAATTTATCTCCCTCTCTCTCCCCAATATCTCTCCCCCACATCTCTCCCCCCACATCTCTTTCCCCTACATCTCTCTCTCCCCTACATCTCTCTCTCCCCTACATCTCTCTCTCCCCTACATCTCTCTCCCCCCTACATCTCTCTCCTCCTACATCTCTCTCCCCCTACATCTCTCCCTCTCTTTCCCCTACATCTCTCCCTCTCTTTCCCCTACATCTCTCCCTCTCTTTCCCCTACATCTCTCCCTCTCTTTCCCCTACATCTCTCCCTCTCTTTCCCCTACATCTCTCCCTCTCTTTCCCCCCTACATCTCTCTCCCTCTTTCCCCCTACATCTCTCTCCCTCTTTCCCCTACATCTCTCTCCCTCTTTCCCCTACATCTCTCTCTCTTCCCCTAAATATCTCTCTTTCCCCCTAAATCTCTCTTTCCCCCTAAATCTCTCTTTCCCCCTAAATCTCTCTCTTTCCCCTTAAATCTCTCTTTCCCCTACATCTCTCTCTCTTTCCCCCTACATCTGTCTCTCTTTCCCCCTACATATCTCTTTCTTTCCCCCTACACCTCTCTTTCCCCCTACCTCTCTCTCCCCCTACATCTCTCTCTCTTTCCCCTACATCTCTCTCTCTTTCCCCTACATCTCTCTCTTTCCCCTACATCTCTCTCTCTTTCCCCCTAAATCTTTCCCTCTTTCCCCCTACATGTCTCTCTCTTTCCCCCTACATCTCTCTCTCTCTCTCTCTTTCCCCCTACATCTCTCTCTCTCTCTGTTTGCCCCTACATCTCTCTCTCTCTGTTTGCCCCACATCTCTCTCTCTGTTTGCCCCTACATCTCTTTCTCTGTTTGCCCCTACATCTCTTTCCCCTTACATCTCTTTCCCCCTACATATCTTTCCCCCTACATCTCTTTCCCCCTACATCTCTCTCTCTCCCCTTATATCTCTCTTTCCCCCCGTCTTTCTGTCTCTCTCTTTTCCCCCCGTCTTTCTGTCTCTCTCTTTTCCCCCCGTCTTTCTGTCTCTCTCTTTTCCCCCCGTCTTTCTGTCTCTCTCTTTTCCCCCCGTCTTTCTGTCTCTCTCTTTTCCCCCCGTCTTTCTGTCTCTCTCTTTTCCCCCCGTCTTTCTGTCTCTCTCTTCTCCCCCCGTCTTTCTGTCTCTCTCTTCTCCCCCCGTCTTTCTGTCTCTCTCTTCTCCCCCCGTCTTTCTGTCTCTCTCTTTTCCCCCCGTCTTTCTGTCTCTCTCTTCCCTCTCACTAGGTTTTTCGACACCTATCTATCCCAACCTCTCTATTCACCGTCTCTATCTATATCTAACTCTTTATCTCAAGTTCTCTGTATACATCAAAGTATCTGTTCAAGTTGTTAATGTTAGCTGACCTGACTGTAATCTGAGAACATTAGCGATCGAAGGGGCATACAAATAGATGATTATGTTTCAATAATGAAAAATAATTTTACAAACAACTTGCAGTCCTCACACACAACCAGGATTCGTAAGGATATGATGTACTAATTGATTAACTGAATTGCTCCGAATTAAACTCTGTCATTGGTGATTCTTTTTCGCTCTTCTTTAAATATTTTTGTTAAAACCGTAAGCATATTCTTATTTTCCTCTTGTCCATCCAGCGTACTATAAACAGACAATCAATGAAATATAGATTTCTGCTGCTTAACGAAAGTCCGCTTCAGGCCACTTAACTTTTACAAAATTTATCAAGCCGCCATAGCTTTGAATTACAACGGTAATCATCTGTGATTTCTCAATTTATTTCATGCATCCGTTAGCAATGTTTCCTAAGGTGTCTGAAAAGCCCATAAGAGTTACGCTTAGCGTTGGACTTGAAAACACAAGTCAATTTTTGTTCTGGGAATGCTTAAACACTTCCCATGTAAATTGATAGATTTTGATTCTTCGCTTTACACTATTTCAAGTTACGACAGAGTTCGATAATAGGTGAAACATGTATTTTATAGAACGATAATGTATTTTCTTCCGCTGATGGAGAACAGAGTGAAGAGCATTTCCTTGAACGTCGGCATCTCTAATGTCATATTCTGGTTTGTCTTCACGAAGCCCATGATGAACTTTGAAAAAAGACTGTTCTCAGTGTTAGACTGCTTGCGATTCGAACCGAAATTTGCAAAAAGCAAGCCAATCTTTCAAAGATTAGAAATAATTCCTTCAACAATCCACAAAGGAAACAGTTTTCTCTTTCGAGAGAAGTGGTTTCTTTTCTTTTTTTTTTCTTTTGCAATTCCAGCTAAATCGGTTGTGACTGATCAAGAATTGACTTGTGAATCCCATGCACTCTCCAATGAGCTACCCATTGCTATCAAATGGTATCTGTCTAACTCGAAAATCATGAATTTTACAAGCTGATTTTGAACAGCTGACAACAAACACCTACTTTCTTGTCAGCTATCAAGTGATTCATACCGTTATAATTTCTGGTTGGGACAAGGGAATAGTTTTAATTGATAGATAAGTGAAACGCATTTTTCTGACCATTTAATTAGATTAGGTTTCTGTCATGACTTCGTAAAGTTACTTACAGCCAGCATGGCCGATTTGTTATGAAGAATTCAATCGTAACCGTAGCCCTCAGTTGAGTATTCTAACCAGGAAGCTGATCTGTGATATCTATAGTCTAAAGCAGGAGACAATGAATAATGAAGTTGTGACCATAGAAGGCTGAATGGATCCCATAACAAATAAACATCTCCTGAAGAGTGTAATCTTATACAGGTTAAGCTTCGACCGAAGCTCACGCCGTCCTGTTAGATACAAGTGGTCAGATTTCGGATCATCCAAGACTTCTGAGTGTGTCAGAGAAGGGGTATGGATGATTGACAAATCCAGAGCTTAATCGAGTGTTTTCTTGGAAGAAACTCCAATCCTATCAAACAGCTTCAGCAAGTATCTCCGTCTACTCGCATAAAAATCGATTGTTCCAACTACTTTTTAGTAGAATCACTAGGCCTGCCTTTTTGTCTTCACTGCTCCAATGCTTTTTAGCCGTTGTCGATATCTCTCACGCTGTAGCTTGTCTCTCTCCATCAGCTTTGTATTGTCTTTCTTGTCCTTCTCTCTATCACTTTCTGTTATTTTCAGTTTTGTTTTCCTCTCTTGATACCTCTCCCTATGGTTACTTGCTGTATTTTGCTACCCCATCTCCCTGTGTTACTTGCAGTGTCCTGCTACCCCTCTCACTCTGTTACTTGCAGTGTCTTGCTACTCCCCCACTCTGTGTTACTTGCAGTGTCTTGCTACTTCCCCACTCTGTGTTACTTGCAGTGTCTTGCTGCTACCTCTCTCTGTGTTACTTGCAGTGTCTTGCTACTCCCCCACTCTGTGTTACTTGCAGTGTCTTGCTATTTCCCCTCTCTGTGTTACTTGCAATGTCACACCAACACTCCCTTTCTGTTATTAGCAGTGTCACACTAACACTCCCTTTCTGTTACTTGCAGTGTCATGCTACCACTCCCTCTCTGTTTTGCTACCACCCCCTCCGTTACCTGCAGAATCATGGTACCACTCCTCCTCTCTGTGTTACCTGCAGTGTCACACTACCACTCCCCCTCCGGTTACTTCCAGTGTCACATTACCACTACCCCTCCAGTTACTGGCAGTGTCATGCTACCACTCCCCCTCGGCTTACTGGCAGTGTCATGCTACCACTCCCCCTCGGCTTACTGGCAGTGTCATGCTACCACTCCCCGTCGGCTTACTGGCAGTGTCATGCTACCGCTACCACTCCCCCTCTCTGTGTTACCTGCAGTGTCATGCTACCATTCTCTCTCCGGTTACTGGCAGTGTCATGCTACCACTCCCCCTCCGGTCACTTGCAGTGTCATGCTCCTCTCTCCCCGTTATTTGCTCCCACTCCCTCTGTAACTTGCAGTATCTGCCCTTCTGCACTCTATAACACTATCATACACAGTATCACTTGCATCCCCCGCTCACTCTGGCCCCTCTGCACTCTTTCACTTGCAGTGTCCTACCACCGTGTATTGTAACCAATACTGTCTCTCTGTCCCTTGCAGTATATGCACCCCCTTTTTGTCTTTTGCAGTATCTGGCCCTGCACTCTCTACCATTTGCAGTAAACTATCCCGTCTCTTACCACTCCTTTTCTCTTTCTTGCCACTCCTTCTCTCTCTCTCTTACCACTCCTTCTCTCTCTTTCGCCACTCCTCTCTCTCTCTCTTTCGCCACTCCTTCTCTCTCTCTTTCACCACTCCTCTCTCTTTCGCCCTCCTTCTCTCCCTCTCTCGCCCTCCTTCTCTCCCTCTCTCGCCCTCCTTCTCTCCCTCTCTCGCCCTCCTTCTCTCCCTCTCTCGCCACTCCTTCTCTCCCTCTCTCGCCACTCCTTCTCTCCCTCTCTCACCACTCCTTCTCTCCCTCTCTCGCCACTCCTCTCTCCCTCTCTCGCCACTCCTTCTACCACTTTCTCTCTTGCCACTCCTTTTCTCTCTCTCTGCCACTCTTCTCTCTCTCCCTTTTGCTACTCTCCATTTTTTCCTACGTGTCCCTTCATCAAGACATAGCTGCTTGGACAATTTCTCTACAACAACGAAATATTTACCTTTGGTCCGTCTTGAAGCATTTCCTTATAATATCAGATTTGATTTTACATATATTGATCCCTTCGAGTTAATGTAACTGCTCACCTATTTCAATCACACAAGAAATGATTGAGAGCAAAATCAGAGGCTTTTGCGAGTTATGTTAACTCCTCAGAAGAAAGGATCAGGCGGGTGAAGAAAGATTTCCAACTAATGACAAAGAGAGTACGAAAATAGAAGGAATTGCAAAGCGAATTCGACATATGGTCACCTGGGTATAGACTAGAACAGTCTCTCTTTCAGCACGTTTTGTTCTCAGTAGCATAAGGACTCGCAGATGCGGTTCTTGTTTTTTCTTATAACATAATGCTCATCCTTCAAGAATTTGAGATCGCTTCTGCAATATCATCAAATTTACACTTTGCAACTACGGATTATCAGAGTTAACCCCCTAACCGCGTACAGATCACCTAAAATAATGGATTCATTTATCTTGGATAAGTGGACTATGCAAGAGAATACATGCCGGATCCATTTGATGGCTTGATTATTCCAATGAATTAGATCTATGGTTTAAGACATCTTGTATTTCATAAAATGCCAGTTATGGTGATTTTGCAGTGTTGAAAACTCGAATCTGTCCACCAAGCATCAATTTCTTAAGCATTCGTCATATGATCCAGTCACCAGAGTTGAATATACGAGAAAAGGAGGGAGAAAAAACTAAACAGGGGAATTAGACAGTGGAATAATCCCCTTCCCAAACCTGCGAAGTTCTTCACAAGCCACAGTTAGGAGCTTTCATCTTTGTCTGGTCTCTCTTTGGTGGCTTCCGATGGAGAAGCCTTATGAAACGTTTGTTTTCACTTCTGGCGTCCAATAAAGAGACGTTGATAGACAGGATGTGGGGAAGAATGTAAATTTCCAAGCACTCTCAACATCGATAAACTGGAGCACAGTTAGATGCATAGATCGACTCGACCTTTCCAGCTAACTGAACTTTCAAGGCAAAGCACAAATACTAATTCACTTTCTAGTGTTAGGGACATTGTAAAACGACTTCTTCTGTGTCAACAAAATCTATCTTTTTACATGCATGTTTAAATCACAAACACCATACGATTGTATAAGACAACCCGAAATGCTTTTATCATTCAATGTACACATATTTCTTATATATAACACTCCTCAATTCATGGTTGAGCATTCTTTAAGAGAGGAAGCTCGCTCATTGTAAGCCTATGCAATGCCCTTCCATAGGGAATAGAGCAATCAGGTGGATGGGGAATATAAGCTAAATTAATATATCGCTTAAATTCAGCCTTTCTGACCATCCAGTTCCCTAGCACAGAGGTAGGATACCGGTCTCCGGGTCTGAAGCGAAGGTTTCAATCCTGCTTTGTGGTACTGGATGGGATAATGGATAGTCTATAGCCACAACGAAACAGATGTCTGTGGATGTCACAATAATAATAATATATATATATATGAGAGATTGATGCATTTTGTATATGTGTGTGTAAGTGGAAGAAATTTAATCACTAGAAATGAATCGATTAAATTCAACCAGTGAAATATTACTGATATGAACTGTCCTTCAGTCTCCTCCTTTCATCTTTCGATCTTCCTCTTCTCAATCGCCTGTCATCGTATTTACCTAGTCCTAAGACCATATATCTTACAGCTTTGAATTAGTCGGTTAATTTATCTATCTATAAAATCACCCCCCCCCCATTTTAGCTGATGCAAGTAAAACAATGAAAATACAATTTCAAAAGTACACCTTATTCGGCAGCCTCTACGACAATTCTTACAAGGGTATTTTGGACGATTGCTTCCTGCAATACCGTCTGTATTAGTCAGGCCTTCAGTGCTTAGCCTGATATAAACAAGCTAAATACAATTAACGCATTTTCTTTATAAACCATGCATTTAAACTTTTTGATACGTCTGCAACAAGCCCTTTTCCTGCTACATCGTTTCGATAGTTGAATATTTTAAGCATTTTCCAAATATTTGAAACTAATTCCAATTTGTAGACAGAACATGATAAATTCTAACTTGACGTTGGAAGAGGGGTCATTTATAATATTTCAACGAACTCCATAAATTGAATCATAACATGGTTTCTGACAATATTGATATCAATACAAACATCTCAGACTACTCTTTTGCATTGATGATGTCTTTCTTGGTAATTATTGGGGCATTTATGTAAATGGTAAACTTGTTGATACGTTACAAACTCCCACGTTACCAATGGTATAACAGTACGGTGCTGGAAGTCGAGGTAGGTTCCTACGGACCATTTTACCTATCGGAAGACCTTGCTGTTGGAGATCGATGGACCTTCTTATAACATAAGCGCGATTTAAATGAGCAGGAAACATTTCTGTAATTGTTATCAGATTCCTAGATCACACTCCCATCTTTGCGATCCCAGGTCTTATAAATTTTCCCCTTTTTTCACGATCATACATTCCTCTCCTGTCTGAAATTCCGCCTCAATTCCTCCCCTTAGGAAATTAGTCCAGGGGAGCCATGTGCCTCCCTTTGGGGAATCAGTGCATTGATGCAAGGAATATTTACGTGTCAAGTGACTAACCAAATTGTTGTTGACATCTTCATTGAATGTAATACCCCCAACCATCCCCTCAAAAAAAAAAGAAAATAATTTACATTTTAGGATTTCAACTTGAGCTTGACGAGGTACAGCTCAAGGTCACAGTGAAGATTGAACTTACTATAATAATGACCAGAAAGACTGGCTTGGTAAACCTTGATCTGTGAAGATGAGTCCAATGATCTGAATTATATACTCTGTATTTTATGCCTTATCTAATAGGGTGAAGCGGTCATTTGGTCCTATCGAGACAACCTAGGACATACATATCCTTAGGTCCCTATGACTGCTGGACTATACATGTTCAGTGGATTTCTTTTAGAATTTTACGAGGACATTTTTATTCGGATATTATGCGCCCTAATAGGTTATTCATGGATGGGTTAACAGAAAAACGAGATAGGTTTTGCTGAATATATTGCTTAGTATACTTACTGCAGTTAGTCTTGCGATCTAGTTATAGATGAATAAAATAACAAATCGTGTTTCCAGTTTAAAATAAGTAATCGTGGATTCAGTATTATCACATTGGTAGAGAAGGCTGTATGCGCTTGTGACAGAGTAACAGCACACCCAGTTGTGTTCAAACTTCAGTTGTAAGAAGAGGATAAGATGGACAAGTGTTAAGGTATTGATTCAGTGTAAGTAGTTGGCTCCACAAGTCGAATCTCTAATTCTACAATCAACTTGTAAAGCTTGCGATATCCCCGTGACTCGAGCTATGTCAACTAAGGATTTGAGACTCTTTTTAGTAGCGTTAATAACACGGTTTGAAATTTTCTCTGGTTCGTGTTTCTAAAGTTGTGTAATATTTCCTAACTCCTACCATTATTAGCTTTGATATTATCAAAACCTGAATCACAAATTATCTTTGCACAGATCTAAGGGAATTGTTGTTGTTTTTTTTTTTCCTTTCTGAGTAGATTAGACAACTTAGAAAAATAATCTCCAGTACCAGGATTTGCACTATATGCAAAAAATAAAAAACAAAAACGGAGGTGTAAATCTGTTTCCAATTAGATTTTCAATTTAAGAGGCAAATCGTCAGTGTATCTTTCATAACTCCGGCAATTCTAATGCTTCGGTAACAACTGACGGACACACAGTCACAAAGCACTACCAACTGCGAATATGTTTGGCCGCCCTAATACCACACACACACACACACACACATGTAATCACCACCGCCTTCAACCACATTTATTTCTAAGTCCGTTGAAGAATTAACGCACTCACGCGCCATTCAGCTTCCACGGCAATGAGAGACGACCGCACGCGTGCACACACAAATAGATAAAGGAGAGAACTCGGGGAGTACAAAATGAGGACAAAAAGCACGCGTTGAGAAGAATATACAGATTTGTAGACGAACAACTGCATCTATGTTATGAACATATACGTCTTAATACTTATATAATCATTATCCGTCATAAGTCCGCTGCTGAACTAAGTATGCATATACCAGTGTGTGTGTGTATATATATATATATATATATATATATATATATATATATATATATATATATATATATATATATATATATATATATATATATACCCTCACACACACATGTATATTCTCACAGAAACGCACAGGTCTAAGTACTATAGCCAGACTCCAGAATGCAAAAGCCAGGTCGGATTAGCCATTTTGCCGGATCATGCAATGTCAACGGTGATTTGATTCACGGAAGTAAATCTCACATAAAAGGGATCCTGATCCATGTATTATACATCTACCACGTTCTTGGAGTAATAAATCGATTTAAACAAAAATATTAAATTAATAACACCCTATGATAAAATTTTGCTGAGATTGAAAGGTTAGATGGCAGGACTTTCTAGACTGCGTGCGTGCACACATACACACACACACACATATATATATATATATATATATATATATATTATTGTATGATTTAGAAGATTGATAGTTGTTGTTCTCATTTTTCGAGCAAGAACAATTACCTGACAATGCCCAACTCCTCTTCTGTATAGGACGAGTAATGTTACTTGGTAGAGGTAGCAAAAGGAATCCCTGTTCAGACAAATTTATAAAATTTGTAATTACTTCAGATTAAGTCATCAGTATGAAAAGCACAGATTTGAAAAGAATCTACAAATCGACTGATACACATTGTCGAATCAATGAACTAATAAACCATTTATTCACCAACTCAGGTATTCTGAAAGATAATATAAGATATGCCAGTGTATAAAATTTAAGTTTGAATGTACCTTCGTAGATTAGGAGAAATTGGTTACCTTATATACCCGTTTACACGCACACACAGCGATGTACCTATATATTTGGGAATGTTTTGATGTGCAGCGATAACTCATTCTCAACAGATACATACGCGGCGAAGTGCTGTGTACACGGTCAGCAAAGTTTCATATATTCAGGACTAAACTTTCTTTGTCTTGCTTTACAATAGGTATCATATTAACATTTTTTTTAAATCTCTTTACATGGGCTTTTTATATGTCATTGCATCTCAGGTCAACACTTTTTGCTCACCATTGGAAAATTCCTTTCCAATTGAGTTAACGTGCTTGAAGATTTAGCTGAACAGTAATACATGTAAGCCGGTGACACGGAGGCTTTCACAGTCGAAAAAGTGATGCCTAACTTTCAAATTCCTCTTGAATTCTGTCCAGTACCTACCGAAATCCGTATTACTAAGTTCTATGAATAACCTTGACGTGAATATATAGCCTGGATGTTAGGCTGGAGAATGGCTTCCGTAGTATTACAAAGCTGTCCTATTGGTGACCAGTTTATATATATATATATATATATATATATATATATATATATATATTTAACATGTTAACATGATTTTACAATCAGATTTTTTTATTTGCATTCAATTTTTAAGTATTTAGAAAATTTCATCTCCATACCAAGTTAACTGCTCCATCACGAAACCTACTCAAAAAATGAAACTTCTGTTAGCAAGTCTCAACATTATAGCCTCAATTTGTGTAGTTACTTTTCAGCGAAAAAGCTTTCTGCTTATTTCTTCTCCCATACATCATTGATATAGTCTCATTCTTTCAGTGAGGTGGGTTTAAATTATCTTCTAATCGGTCAGATATGCTTGCACCGTTGTCCACCAACGATACACCATGTTTCTTAAAGTGACTTGCAAATGACACCGTTCATCGTTATAATATACGCATTTAGTTGCTTCAATTCGTCGTGAGTTAAAAAAGCATACAATACTAATTTCATTTAGATATACTTATAGGGTGGTTGGGGTAGTTGGCGAAATCCTGCAGTTTTTAGACAGCTTAATACCCCTGGTGGAGGAAAGAGGGGGTCGACTCATCAGAATATAAAAGAATATTGACATTATATTTGGCCTGGTGGGGGTAGAGTCTTCAGCACAAGATATTAATATTTTCATGAAAATACTCAAGATTAACACTGATAAAAATTTTTTTTAAAAAGCAGATGCATTTAGCTCACATAACCAGAATACTCAATAAGCAGTCAGAAATGTGGCCTACATCTTCCATCGGATGAGGTCTTATCAACTTTCGACTGGACACACTTAGTTTCCGAATATGTAAAATCGTTCCGTATAATTGCAATCCTATTGCTACAACTAACACAAAGAACCATCGACGCTCTTAATCAATGAAAAGTACCTATTAGACGTATAAAACAAACGTTCATACGTTTAATACCATCAGATGAAATAATTTATTTTTGCCATTATTAAGGAAAAATAAATGTTTACAGGTTGATAATTTTCTAATCGCCAAGAAAATAATTCCTCTCATAAGATACATCGTTGAAAGATTTGTTCAGGTTTCTCAAACAATCATTCTATTCAATTTTGTGAACAGCTCTTGTGGGGAAATGGCTTATTTTCTAAACAATAGTTTATCCTTCTTAAAATCAAGACAACTGTCTTTAAAGTAAGCAAACAAAAAGTTGACATAAACAACTAAGTACATAGCAGCCGATAGAGAGCAGGAGACACACACGGACTGGCTTACATCCCTACCTATCACGATCTACAAATAATCCGGGGATAAGCAATGTTTCATACCTTATACATCCTTTCTTTGTGGATGGTCCAATGTATGTATAAAAGTACGTAATAGGCGCAGTAAGAGTGCATATATGTGCATGTGTAATATATATATAAATGAAATTCATAAACGTACGTCATAATCTCACAAATAAATATGTATACGTAAAAAAACACTAATACGTAATCATATATATATATATATATGTAATAATCACATCTGCGTAATAATCATATATATTTATATATATATATGTATACACTATATCTGTAGAAACCTAATGAATATATATTTGTACATAATATTCATACTTATATATGATCACAAATGTGTGCGTAATTATGAATATATACGCAATAATTAATATATATATATATATGTATATATATATGTGTAATAAAATGCATATACGTACGTAAATTATATGTATGTAATAATGTTATATACGTATCTATACATATGTATATACGTTGTGTGTGTATATATATATATACACACACATGAATGAATCTTATAAATGTGTGCATATGATATATATATATATATATATATATATATATATATTATAGATATATAAAAATTCAATATATATTCATGATTGTGTGTGTATATATATATATATATATTCATTTATACACACATACACATATAATGATTATATGTATTCGTAATGATAACGGTGGGTGTGTAGAAGATTAGAAACCCACTCTCCTACGCCCTCACAAACCTTTGACTGTCTATAACGTGAAATCAATGAACATTTTTTATTCCATTTTCCAAAATTCATACAATACTTCCAATACATTTAGTGCTACAAAAAGAGCCAGAAGTGATAACCAATTTTATTTTCTGATTTCATCAACATAATTAGATAAAGATTACTTGATTTATTAAAGTAACAAGAGAAAATAGTTACAAAAGGATAAAGAAATCGTCACTCATACATTTAATGTCGATCTGTTAAGAACTTCTGTTCAGCAGATCTTCATAGACGCACAAAAACCATTACAATAGGTTCCTAAAAACGTAAACAGAATAACTAACATCATATGCTATCTCCACCAATGTCCGCCTATTTATTTGCAAGAACTTTTTTTTATATAAATGATTATTCGTAATTGTTTTGTTGGTATATATATATATATATATATATTCAAAGATAAGGAAAATGCATAATGAATTTCTCATAGGTTATTTATATTTTCATGGGATTTTACACGAAAAATTCCTACATCGCCTTTTTCATCAAAATTAAGTTCATAGTAGACATAGACTGAAAGAATAAGCACTGATCTTCTTTTGTGTTTTTTGTTTTTTGTTTTTATTTTTGAATCAGTAAAAAAAAAAAAAAAAAGTAAAAATGAAAGATGCTGTTTGAGACCGAGATTATATATTAGCGAAACGTTGTTAGAACGGAAAATATGTCAGCAAATTCTACCGTTGAAAAAAAAAAAAGAGAATGTAATCTGTTTAGAGCTGAAATCAGATTTTTCTTCGTTAGAATTTTTTACGAGGCATAGAATCATTGCCTTTTTGTTATTCTTTTTACACGAGTAATTCAGACGTAACTTCGGCGTCGTTAGGTCTCTTGGCAGTCTATGATTGTAGATAAAGATATATATATATATATATATACCTGTGTCTGTTCCTTTATTCATGCTTTTCTTCCTTAATATCAAAACCATACGCTAAGTTGTATGATTAATACGGGAGACAAAACGAAGGGAAAATTATGCAAGCCTCAAGTGGACCACTTATAAAATTGCAGTTGTATGTAAAATGTACATAAAATCGATACCTAAACGAAGTATTGACTAGTGTTGTGGGACAGAAAAATGCCTCATGAAATGTACGCTAAATGTCTCAACACTCTAATAAAGGTGCTTTCCTACGTTCTTCCTGCCTTTTTGTGCGCGTGTTCCAAGTGTTTTTTTCAACGTTTTTCTTTTCTTTTTCTTTCCCCCCCCCCATCTTGGGACTAACTGCACGTAATCGACAGTAGCTATAAAATGTACAGAATCGTCTCTACTGTAAGCATTCTCAGGTAGCGCTTCGGTATATTTTCGGGCCGCAACGGTTTTAGTCAGTCAGCCTCACTGGTGATTGTGTGTTGTAGTCCTTGCGTTCATCTCTTCCCCCTCACGCACAAAAAGACGAGCGTCCTCTCTCTTTCTCTCTCTGTCTCACTCACACACACTCTTCACAGTAATCACGGTGAAAAGCACTTACACACGAACATGTTGAAATATATAGTCGAGCCAGAAACTGTACTGTATTATAGTGAATGTATGTTATGTACGAGAGTTGATCAATGTCTGTAGACATTTGATCAGAAATGTTCAGTGTGTAATGTTCGATCTAGGTGATTAATAACCAACAATAGATCGAGTGCATTGACAAGGACAGAGACTGTTGAAAAATAAATACTTGTGCAAGATCAATGCCATATTCACCATTAAGCTGCAGTTACTAATATATATATATATATATATATATATATATATGATGAAAACGTTTGATTCGAGATGTATTTCTGAAAATAATCAGTTTTATAGTTTTTGGTAATGATTACTCCGTAAAAGAACCCCTAGAGTGCTCAATGACTACTAAAAGCAATCTTAAGAGAAAATTTGTCAGAGCAAATATTGTATTGTTGTTTTTTTTTTCAACAAGAAACTTCGGAATATATATATATATACATATATATATATATATATATATGAGAGAGAGACTGCACTCCTTGACTAGGAGTCACTGCTAAGCGCTGAATTTCCTATGTACACCTATTTATCTATGTGTATATATACACTTATGTGGAATGTGTATGTATGTTCCTGAAACTATGACAAAAATGGAAATCACCTAATGAAGTAAGAACACACTTGCGTGTGCGTATTTTACCCAAGCGTATGGCACGAGCTCATCGTTTAGTGAAAACGTCAAATTTCTAACCTCGTTGGCGGCTGATAGCAACAAAAGCTGGCTACTGATTTGCCTCCGGAAGCGTGTCACCAAATAAATGCACACGTGAGGGAATTGTTGGGCGGTATTCATCAAATGAGATTTAAAGGCGAATTGAATTGGATAAGTATATGGGGGTGGTCGAAAAATATCAACTAGTCACTCTTAAAGTTATGGAAAGACTCTCAAAGGCCATTGAAGAAACATATATAACAACAAATTTATGTCACAGAAGACAGCAGCCCCACTTTTTTCAATGGTTTATTCTATTTACGTTGGGTAGGCCAAATGATACATTCACCGTGTAATAACTGGAGATCATTCCAAATAAGTTTCAATATAACACAATCATTCTAATCGTATATTAATTCCTTAGAAACATAATTGCCCTCGTTGAAAGAGACAAATACAGAAGATATAGACGGTGAATAGATAAAATGAGAATTTGGAATTAAAATAGTTATTTGGGCCTCTGCATTATTGTCAGCGATTTAGCTCAATGGTAAGAGCAACGCTATGTTGAAGCGGCTATCCTTAGCTTACGTGTATAAAAACTTGAAATGTAACTTATATATGAGTTTGTGTATTTAAAAAATGGAGAGCTGTAAAAATGTGAGTAGGATCTCGATATTTACATTCTTCTGTTTGTTTTTGTTTACTCACACACCGAACTCACTATAGTAGTAATTGTCTGCGAGTGTGGTTACTCAACTTATCTATATTAGCTGTTAAAGGACAATCATTAAGTCGTCCAGCACTACTTCGTTCACACAAAAATGATAAATACGAAATGTTCGTGATGAAAACTCACACGGCCAGTCCACAAAAAAGTCTTTGCAGGACACTTTTTGTCGTTTTTAGTTAAACTTTTTAGAAATATATATATATATATATATATATATATATATATATATATATATGTTTATAACACGTATGAATTGACAAAAGAACGTGTATATCTTACCAATAATATGAATGACTCTACATAAGTGTCCAAATTACCATTTTGAAAATTCATATATTTTTTCGTCATTTTCAGAGCTATTATGCTCAGTTTTTTTTAATCTTCAAGGATGATCACTTTGCATTATGGTTAATAGTACATAAGATTTCAAAATAAAAATGAATGAGCATTAAATCACTACAAATAACGGTAATATCAACTTCTTGAAAATAGTTTTGTTAAGCACATATCATGAATAGCCACTCATATCATCTATACTGGGTGTTGTGTAAACACGTCCAAGTATACACGCATAAGACCTGGTGCTCGCTACGGGATGAAGTAAATTATGGCCTTCCATTGTTCGAAATAGAAACTGAAAAATATCGAGATCGGAATTATTTTCTCGGCAAAAAATTCCGTATTCTTACAGAAAAAAATATCGCTAACTACTCCAGGTAACAAATAGCAGGGTTTATAAACCCAGGTTACATCGTCAACCAGAGGGCGATTTTAACTCTTAAGTGGGCTGTGTGCAACTCTGAAGATAATGGTGGGCGGCATGAGATTTTTAGTATTGAAGTCTGTAATTGACAATAAAAAAAAAATGAGTCAACAGCAACATTTTCTATCAATAATTTATTAGGCAGAACTGTGATATTTCATATTATGTAAACCCAATGTATCTGCACGAGCTGCATCTCATAGGGTTGTCATTGATGATATCTAAAAACTCTGTGTGCGTCAAACATTAGACATTACTACTTTACATTACATTTTCATGAAAGCTGTAATTTTTGTTTTTGAAGCGGGGGGGGGGTTCCTTTTGAATACTTGCAATACAGGTAGGTGGTGAAAAAAATCTATGCGAAAGTGTGAGGTGACTTCAAAAAGGTTGAGAACCCAAAATTTAATTTAAAACCAATATAATGAGCATAGTTATACAAATGAAAATATGTATTAGTTTTTAATAATTCTAAAAATCAAGGGCGTGCTCGGTGATCTGGTGTCTAATCTGGCATTATTGTTTATGAGTACGATTCTCACCGAGTTGACTCTGATCTATAGCTTCACACACGAATGCATCTGTCTCCATGTGTGGCCATCATAATAAGGTATGTCAGCGCATAATGTATCCACGTGGATATAATAAATATGAATTAAAGCCCAGACTGGCATAGGGCCATAGCAGTGGGTCAACCATTATAATCGAACTCACTTCACTACCAATGGTCTAGCGCTACGAGCTTGTTAACCGCTACTGCACAGAAGGCGTCTATACAGATCCGTTTTATGATGTATGTGCTTAAGAGATACTTGAACGGCGCACGCAAAACAAATGTAGTGCGGACTTTGATGAGCAGAATATCTTGTCAGCCGGTGTGCAAACTGCCCAAGGGGACTACTTCGAAAGGGACAATAGAAACTAGGCGTTGGGGTGACTATTTTTTCGTACTTAAAGTTACATTACCGGAAATAGGGAGTAGTACTTCGTACCTATATATATGGAGCTTGTGGGTTTACACACTACCTGACTTGACTTTAAGAATTTGTGTGTAAGATTTTTTTTTTCAAAATGGACAGCACGGATAGATACGATAATATACACGGACTCTCGATGATAATCGGATAAAAGTATGGTTGGAGCGAGGAACCATATTTTACCATTCGCACAAACCAAAGAGAATTAGCAATGACGTATACTCTTCTCAGAAGACATTTATATAATTAATGTATTCTTTTATAAATATCGAAAACACACCCAGTATTGTAGAGAAAAGAAATAGGAATAGCCTACCTCTTTATTCATGTATATACTTACATTCATATAAGAACATTGCCATGGGTGTCCGCTGCCACATTTCCAGGGGGCGGGGGCAAGAGGATTTAATCCTTGGGGGATACAAAAGGATATATTCAGAATATGTATTAGCGGCAACACCGTCACCAGCAAAAAATGATATCATACATACGGATACATTAGGTTGGGGGTTGCATAAAACAATTGTACATCATCATTACCCCTATCGACTCTAAGATTACAACTTTCGAACCCCCTCATGCGAGGTGAAGGCCTGATCCAGTTGGGGAAAAGATGTCTCCACTCCTCCAGGGGACGCCTGTGAACATAAGCCCCATGTACCCCCAGCATTTTTACTTTCATGAAAAAGGCTAGGAAGAATTAAGCGATTTTAAAAATGTTGGTTTTCGCATTATCATGTCCTAATTCAAGAATTCACTAATCTTAGCTTTATTAAAAGCAAGGACAAACATCTCGGTCAATAACCAGATCTAAAAGATTATTAGTTCCCCCTTAGTCTAGCGCAAGGCTACAATATTAGGGTACCCAATGTGGATTGAACTCTTGGTACTTGGTCCACATGACAGGATTGCCAACCAAAAGTGACAATTGTGGGGGCACCCAGCGAGAATCGAACACTACATTAGCTAATTGGTCCGCGAGATGTGCCTGCAAACCTCCACGCTATTTACTAAGCTTAATTTCGTGCGAGAGATTTTAAATAGCGGACAACGGGATGAGGAAGATCATTGTAACACCATCCTTAAATTGAGGAGGGCTTGCGTGCCTTGGAAAATCGGCATTTGGAATCCTGGCCTTTTCCTTGAGCACAAATATGCACCACTTGCATCATCTTGATCGCGAGTCAGGCCTCAAAGGTTATTCGATAGGCTCGAGGCGTGGATCAAACTGGATTACTGGTCAACGGAATAGGTTTACGATCCATCAAACCATCCAATACATCTCTGAGCTCTTATTTTCAGATAATCCCTACATCCATTCTTTTCGGTTATGGTATTTATGGAGAGGGTCCTTCTCGTCGTCGTCTTATCCGTCCTCTTTCTTTGTTCACCTTCACTCTTTCAATTCATTCTATTTCAATTCCATTTCCCCCTCTTTTTCTTTCTTCCCCTCCACTTACTTCTCCTTTCCTCCACCTCTCCTCGCTCCTCCTCCCCCTCACTTCTCCTTTCCTCCACTCCCCCTCACTCCTCCTTTCCTCCACTCCCCCTCACTCCTCCTTTCCTCCACTCCCCCTCACTCCTCCTTTCCTCCACTCCCCCTCACTCCTCCTTTCCTCCACTCCCCCTCACTCCTCCTTTCCTCCACTCCCCCTCACTCCTCCTTTCCTCCACTCCCCATTACTCTTTCTTCCCCCCACTCCCCCTCGTTCCTTCTTTCCTCCACTTCCCCATCACTCCCTTTACCTCCCATACTCCTTTCCTCCACTCCCCCTTCACTCCCATACTCCTTTCCTCCACCCCCTTCACTCCTCCTTTCCTCCACTTCCCCCTTTACCCCTCTTTTTCCCTCGCTCCTCTTTTCCTCCACTTCCTCTATCCTCCACTTCCCCTACTCCTTTGCTCCTCTTTTTACCCCCTCCCCTGACTTCTTTCCTTCACATCGCCACCACTACTACTTTTGTTCGCTCCCCAAGTTCGGCACAAGGCCACAAATTTGGGAGCACCTACTAAAGCTTAAATACTGCACTGTTTGCCTATCCTCATAATCTCTATATCATTTCCATGCCATGGTGTCTTGTAATCATTGTTGGAGAACGAGCGACAGCAAATCTCATTTAAACTCCATCTCTTCTCTCTTTATTTTCAATATTATCGTAGACTTCAGGTCTGCCGTGGTTCACGTTTAAATGATTATCTAAATTTCCACACGCATTGTATTCTATAATTTTCATTCGGAGTCAAGTAACAGCAAGTATTTACAAATATTCAGCCCTCACTTTAACATCTTTCAACCATGTTAGTCTGAGCTGTTTCAGTTCTCCCATGGAATTCTGATCCCTATAGTATATTTGAAAGGATGTTCAGGGTCATTCCTGGTGCTTACCATATTCATATTGATAATCTACACCCATAAGAAAAAATAATTTTTTTCATAAGTGAATATTTTAAAACAGAAATCATTTCTCATCTTTTTTTGGGGGGGTATATTTTGCTTTTTTCCCCAATTATGATCTTAGCTTTGGATACCATAGGCATCCGATTCCGACCGGAAGAGCAAACAGTGTCCAGCATCAGAAATCAAGCCACTTGAACAATCAAAGGTTCACAAAATGCATGCATACTCGGACAAAGTCATAGGATTCGGAATCTGGGGTCTAAACTTTCGAAATTGTACTTAAATTGATACATCTATTTATTTTTGTCGATAAATTATAATCTTTTGCTATTTAGCCCATAAAAATTCCTATAATTCGCTCTACTAGATTCTCTTAGTAGTCGTGTCCTTTATTTTTACACACAAGTTATTTCTTGGCTTTACCTGAGTTTCTCTTTCACTCTTTCACGTATGTGTACGTAATTGATTATTAGCCGTAGAGCAATAGTTAGAAATCTAGTCTTGCAGACGAATTTGCTTGTGGGGTAAGTCCATTCCTTGCTTAATGAATTTAAGCATAAGCGAAATAAACGACTCCTCAGGAGCCTCACAATCCGCAGGGTCTTCAAAAATTTAAAGGTCATAAATGTTTTCGAGTTTTGCAAGACCTTTTTGGCGTAATTTTCTAATAAGCAGACTCTAATCTGTACATAGCTTAGGGCCTTACTAAGTCTAAATCTTACATTGGCAGTACAAGTAGAAAGTAGTAACGTTGTAGTAAAGAAACACCAATGCTAAAGTTATTTTTTCAAAATGATGTGATAATTCTTCCGAATTTTCTCCCTCAAAATAATGCATGTAGTCGGATAGTCAGTATTGAAAGTTACAGGAGCGCCAGTCATCCTCATTTATTTTCGAAACTGTATGAACCATGTCTGGGGAAGGTCTATATCCAACAACAGACGCTGAAAGACTGATGATGAACAATGTTCTGTGGAGTCGGAACGTTACATATTACACTGAAAAAACAAAGTCTAAATTTGTGAATGTATTTGTGTTCGTATCCGATTAGAACAAAAACTGCCAAAATAGATATCTTTAGCTTTTAAGTTGGTCTGGTTGGTCATGTATGTATGATGCATGCAGACCACAGAAAGGGAGCTAGAAGGATGAATACGTCAATTACTCTGATTATGTCAAGAAAGGATGTGTCTTAGGGTTTTTTTCACAACCCCCTTCCAAAATAATTGGTTTTAGTGTGTATGCAGGGGGGGGGGGTCATTTTCATGCCGGCTTATTTTTTGAAAATTCAAATTTCTTAGTGTGAGGTAACTGATTCATTGATCGCTCCAACAAATGCTACCAAAAGACAGTTTTTGGAGTGACTAACCAGACTTTGTTAGATATTTACGGATTTTACAATGCAATATTATATGCATCAATTAAAATAAAAATTAAAACTGAGCAAACGTTCAATAGTTAATTTGTCTGATTATTTTTAGGAGTATATCTCCGCCTAATCCCATTTAAAGCTTAACTTATTCAATATTCAATGCATCAGAAAGATTCGCTATTCACATGATTAAATATATTCCTGTCTAGTGGAACATGTTGCAATACGAGCATATATGACAAATGTTCATTGCGAGACGGTTTTCTAAGCCAGAGAAATATTGATATACGCGTTTGGCCGGCTTTGGTGCGTTGAAGTGTTGAGTATTTCTCATTGGCACCAATGGTTGGTGTTCGAGCCCTGGTAAAAATTTAAAATTCTGACTTTCGAGGTAGGCAAACATTGGAATAATGACCCAATGTTATCTTCCTAACCGCTATTTTCCCAAATTGACCCTGTGATAAGTATCAACGTACATACGTCTAGGTACGTGTCGCTTTGTTTAAGTTGAAATTGACTGGCAATAAATGTTACAAAACGGAACTAAATTATCATTTTGTGGACAAGAGTTCATACACATATATACTTTCGAGCTTTGTTTGTTTATCCGTGACCCTTTCCCGCTAAAACTAGATAGCTTATTGACCCCATATTTGGCATGCACACTCACAAAAAATGAACGTGTGACATGGGCTGCATGTTTTTGACCACAGAGGTCATTCGAGGTCAGCAGTGGTCCTTTTTTTTAGCCAATCTTGGATCCTCAACATGGGAATATTATCCTTGCAAATGGTTTACATATTTCTTTCAATAGAAATGTTAATGTAATTATTTTCCCTTTTTTCATCACATATTGACCGAAACAGACCCATTAGTAGTACTAGTAATACATACGTTGCCCGAATGCTGTAAACCTTTCACCTCTTCCCCACTTCTCTAGAAGTATCAGCCAGCGAAATCAGGTCATTTTTCTTATAGTTGAAAGTCATCACATACGGTTTCTCAACTTACTATAATTCGAAATTTCGATCTTCAACAACGAATTTCCACTCCTTAATTCTATTGTAAGTGGGGACTATAAATATGTATCTTCTATTTGATGAAGTATTACAAATCATTATTTTTATCATTTACCTTCATCTTGATTTTTCAGTACCTGTAAAAGCGGAAAAGTGTATTTTTTTCCGAAGAAATTCTATGATATGGTTTTCATTAGCGACACGATCTTAACCGTTGCTTTTTAAAAAAATTTTATTACAACTTAACTAAGGTCATCAACCCACGATAGTGTGTAAACAATGCAGAACGGAAGTAAAGAATAAGCTGTCGATAACCTTTCCCCCGTTTGCTGTTGCGTAAGAAGAAATTTATTAAGTTGTTTTCCCGTGTTGTCACCTCCAAAGTATTTTTCTCTCATTCATATATATATATATATATAGTTTCTTGAAGATTTGTTATACGGATCAATATTTGCAAATGAACGGGAAATGTTGGGTAGAAATCTCTCGAGCAGAGACGGTCTATCTTGCAGATTACCATTTGAAATCTTGTATTTTTTCCCTGAGCTCGAACACCGACCCTTGTTGATCGCTGTTGATCTTATATACACATTGATAGGATTAGAAACGAAACGCAAATATCCTGAGTTACAGAACTCAACTTATAATTCAGCTTTTGAATTTCTACCTCGATATAAGAGCCGGATTTTAGCTTGGCGTGACCATGAGTTGTATTAGGCTTGGTGGCCACTGTTAAAAAAAAAGATTTACGCCAGACGGTCTTACAAAATGGGAAAATAAAAAGATCTTTGAATTTTTCGAGGCCCCAGTGAATTGTAAGGCCTTAAGCTGTGCTTAATTTAACGTATGCCTAAATATCACTCTGCTTGCCTTCAAAATCGGACTGATCGACTTGAGGACGAATTTCACTTCCATGTGCCGCCTGACTGATACATACAGATCATGACTAAAATGATTGTCGAACTGTAAGTTATATAAGTATACGTATTGTGAAACGAAATGTCAGAACATTTATTGAATTTTTTTTTTCTTTAAATGACCAGTGTATATTAATCAGGTAACTTATTTTCTACAACATCGTTTCAATGAATGTTGCCACTGTAAAATTTCAACAAGAAATATAGGCCTTCTATTTTCTCTTGTCCTTCTATATATCAGAGTCTTTGAAATATTTTTCGTACAATTCAACCCGTTCATTTGGAGAAGGCATACATAAAAAAACTTGCCGAAATTTTGGGTGCAAAATCACCTTTTTTTTTTTTTAACTTACATTGTATATCCTGCATCAACTGTACCAACGATCATAAATGTTGAGCATCTCGCACGAATGAGTGATGTTTTAGTTGTCGAAAAATGAGAAAAATTGTTCATGAATTCTTACTGTAATACAAGTTGTAACAAACGTAAATGTCATTGTTTCTTTGAAAACGCTCTACTTACTGGAATCCGTCGTACACGCAAATAATTCATATATATATATATATATATGTATATATATGAAATCATCACAGACTGAACTGAGTACCACACATCAGTATGACCCTAAAAGATGGGATTCCAATTTTTGCCCACAAAGCGAAGCATTTGATGGTGAATTTATGTTCCACAGTAAACTTTTAACCACTAAATGGTACACACACACAGCACACTCCACTGAAGATGGGAATGCCCGAAACATGTTTAGCTTATCAATGAACACATTTATAGATTAATAAAATTTCCATACGCTTATACTCCTGAGTCTGTCTTACTTCCTAATGTTCATGTAATATATATAGATAGTCTTAGCGCACTGTATGCATGTGGTATTTGGGGTAATATACATGATTACTCGTCGCAGTGGCTAGCATGATAGCCACGCATGACGTTGATAGTCCGTTCGCTTCTCAACGGGAGCTCTCTGAATAAATCCTTGCGCCAAATAGTCCAGCTTGCTTTATGACAGCGAATACACCTACGCACATCACAGAAATAATAAATCTGAACAGGGAACATGCTGAGTACATGTTACATCTATCGAAATATCGTGTTGAAAATTATCGTCCTAATTTACAGAATTTGATAAATGGAATGATGGAAATTTTCTGTTTTCTTGTGCGTGCATGCATAAAGACTAATAGAGATTATACGCTAAGCTTAGCTTTGTCTGGCTCAAGGCAACAGTGGTGGAGTGCTCAATGAAAACTGAAATCCTTGGTCATAGAACAACAGTGAGCATCAACTTGAGCTTTGTGTGGCACAAGGCTACCTATGTTGAATCTGACAATGATCTCTGAGACCAACTTTACCAAGTATTTCTTTATATCAGAATATTCGTGTCTACGTGCGTGTTTTATTGCTGATGTAAACACGTACTGATTATGCACTGTGTATTATAGTATTCTTAATGGTTGAGACAGCTACATATTTTTTTGCCTAGAGGTCAGTGTTCGAGTTCAGGTAAAAGATAGTTTCATAGATGGATTTTTTTTCAGTGCTGGCAGACGTATTTAAAAGACTGGCGCGACATCTTTTTATCTTGCGTTTTACTACTTCCGCCCTCGTGCTATATATTAAAGTAGGCTTAATAGATATGAGTAATTAATTTTTATTTTTGTTATTTTTGATTAAGGATTTTTTTTTTCACAACTTCTGGCTAACGTGATGATTCGCTGGTTATATCGATGCCTTCCGCCCTGACACTTGACTTCAATTTATCATTCTCTTAGATTAAATCCCTCGTTAGCAAACCTTCAGCTGTACATTTCGTACACACCCCGTCTCGTCGTCTTCACGCTCTCTTGACTAAACGCTTGCCGTCCAAGTTAAACTTGAACAAGTTCTTGAACGTTCGGAGCACAGGCGAGTCTAGCAGTGCGACATTCAGTCTTGGGTTTCATATTAGCACCAGCATGCAGAGGTGGGGGAAAGAGCAAACGGTAACTCTATACACCAATCCTTCGTCTGGTGATTGTGACGCAGAACAGTTTTCTTTTTTAGAAGTGAGAAGCCATACTGAGTTCGCGAACTGTATGTCTCCTGGAATTAATGAGCGGTAAATCTCAAATTCCTGCGGGGTGGGGACACAGATCGAATTCAAATTTTGGCTGAGGCTACCTACTCTCTAATGCCTTTGGGAAAGGCATGATTCCATTCCTCCCTGTGCTCCGTTTCATCGCCAGATATATCGACTATTTACTTGGTTTACGGAGAGGAATGAAGGTGCGTAGTCAGGTTGTGAGGTTCGGGGGAGCGTAGGTACCATGACACGTGGTACACAATTTTGAATTCATTTTACATTTTTCTTTTGTATTTAAATCAAAACACAAGAGTTTTGTTTTTTTTCATCGGAACATGATCTAAATGTGTGCTAATTATTTTTTAACATTTGATAAAAAAAAACAATAAAAAATATTGAGATCTAACTTTTCTCGCATAAGGCAACTTGAGAGTTCTTGAAGAACATGTTCTCCCTTCGAGATACGTCAATGGACAAGTGTATATTTGGACAAACAAAGGCAGATGCTGCAAAAAGCTTATGCGCCTGTAGTCAAAGTTAAGAGTCCAATACGATATAAAACTGCAAGTAAGTTTTTTAAAAATCTATTTTTGATAGTCAAGCATCACTTTAACTAGCTGCGACCAAATGAATGACTATTTGATTATTCGAGTCGTAATTAAAAAATGATAAAATATATTCGTAAGATGAAACCGGAGTCATGAGGCGGTAGTGTTCTTGGATAAGTCGACGTAACACAGGTAATTTTTTCAAGTGTTTTTTTTTCTGTAAATTCAGTGATACGAGTTAGCAGTACTAAAACAGTGTCAGATTTAATGACAAATGGAGGAAGGATAATTGCACCATTTGCAATAGATATAGTAAAGAAATTGGAAACTCTGAGTGCTCTGACCTTAAATTATTTTGTAATTCTAGTCACATTTTCAATAATCGTTAAACACAAATGAACATACTGCTTGTAAACTCGTTGTTCAATAATCTATCAACAGGTAGTTTTATTACGTGTCCAAAGCTTAGCTTCGTAATAGCCCAAATAACTTTTTTGCATTGTAAGCAATACAAAAAATGGGACCAAGAAGATGGTTATGCCAATCGTCCAAATATACTATATTTGACTGCCTGGAAAATCATCTCCCCAAATCTGCACGTTCTTTTCTGGGCTCGGACACGATTCGTGCCCTTGAGCCAGGGGTTGGTGAACTTTGGGGTGGGTAGGGTCAGCTAGGTTTTTATAACTGGTTGGCCACACCAAATAACACATGTACCAATGATCATACAAGGTTATGAAAACAGCTTCGTTTTTTTTTTGTTTTTTTTTGTTTTTTTTTTTTCTAACACAAACTGTTTCCCCATCATGGAGTATACACCTATATAATCATCCTTATACCATCAATTTTGTTTTTAAAAAAAATTCCTATTTTCACCAAACTTAAAGCAGTTTATCTCAGCTTAGAATAAATGTTATTGATCAAAATAAGTACAATCAGAATTTACACATTGTTTGCGAACAAGAAACATAAATGATTGGTAATACTGTAGGGTCATTCCAATCTGGTGTGAATGTCGAACAACTGTTGAATGGTCAACGTTTAGTTCCCCTGCACCCTCTGCAAAGTTTTTTTCTACTCGGGTCCGCCTCAATAATGGCCTTCAGTTGGATGACGTCAATTCTTCAAAATTCTCGTCATAGTTTCGAGATTTTTGGAATCAATATTGAGCTGTCCGTTTGTTAATGATCCCTTGGGCAAATGCTTGGTTAGTATTTCGAGCAAAACTTCCGCTGCTTTACATTCTTTTTTGAACTCACAACAAAACTGCGCAGATTTGTTTTTTTCGATCTTTGATTTGACAACCTCAAATAAAGCGAAATAGTATAAGGAAAACGTTCTTTCAATTAAGTTTAGCTGAATTCACGCTTTGGTAAATTCTATCAACATAGTTAAATACTAATTCATTCCCTTTTTGCACCAACATGGCGAGAATACAATTTTTAGTAATAAACATTGATTCATTTGAGGCCTCTGCAAAAATGAGATTTTTGCTTCAGTTTTCAAAACGAATTGTACTAGTTATTGTTTTCTAACCTAAGATAAGGAAAGCAAAGAATTTTTGTATGCAACGTCATATATTCAGTAAAGTCAGGGGGATTGAATGATGCCAAGGTTAGCCGACCCGTTCTCTAAGTCGTACTAAGCTTGACACAAAATAACAATAGTGGTGTGCTCCGTTTGGATCGAGCCCACTATCAGTAGTTTTAATATGTTAACCATCGCATATGGCAGTCGCTCATCAATTGATGATTTTGTTCAAACTCTTCAATTCGAATATCCTGTTACTTCATCTTACTTTCATTCTTTCTTTCTTTTTTTTTTCTTTTTTATAATCTGAAGTTTAGATTTCAATTCACAAATCTACATCAGTGACTTGGATATGCATACATGAAAAAATTATGGGAGAATATTTTTTTAAATGTTTTAGTCTGCACACCGCAAGCTTTCAGACGGTTGGTTCCCTGAAGAATGCCAAAAACTAAAGAATCGAAACACAATACAAACACTCTCATGGGAAGATTCAATCATTGAACACTGAAAATGATATTTTATAAAACAGCTAGAAATGCAGGGTTACCTTATCAGAAAGATATTGGCGCACGCGCACGCGGGGGATGTTGTCAGAATGTACGATGCGAAGGAAAGTGAAATTAAAATATACGCTTTTTAGAAAGTATATATTACGTCTCGACGCAGGTACACATGGAGTGCCTCTATAAACCCGAGTATATAGACCACTTGATAGATAAATTGATACAGATATTTGATATGCCGACGGATAGAAATATGTACTAATTATATGCGCAAAATTTTCGGATAAAGCATATTATTGTTGATTCAAGTCTATCCATTTTTTACATCACAACACTGGTCGATACCTTCCGACGAGATTGGAACTCATATCCTATACATCGTTAGTCTGACTTTAATGGACGTCGCTTTAACCAATTTGGCCTCAGAAGCGTCCATAGTAATACGAAGTGCAAATCTGTAATCATTCCGCCACATTTTATGCTCCGATTATTTTTCACCTTCTTTATTTTACTACCAGATAATACAAACTTTTTAAATGAAGTATTTTCACTATTATTACTGCATTTCTAGTTTCACTCCATCCGATAACTTTAATGGACGTCGCTTTAACCAATTTGGCCACAGAAGCGTCCATAGTAATACGAAGTGCAAATCTGTAATCATTCTGCCATATTTTATGCTCCGATTATTTTTCACCTTCTTTATTTTACTACCAGATAATACTAACTTTTTAAATGAAGTATTTTCACTATTATTACAGCATTTCTAGTTTCACTCCATCCGATCATTGTTGCTTTTTACTGCAGCAATTTGATGGAGTAAAGATAGGTGGGTTTCTCATTAATTTATAACTATGTGAAATGGCATAGATTCATTTGATGGGCATCTAGCAGATAAGTTTTATTTGTAATGTAGCAAATTCAATCTTGAATGGATAAACCATTGTTGTAGCTTTGTGGCAATCAAAGCTGAAAGTCATATCTGGACAAGAGTCTTCACGAAAATATGGATGTAGGATTTTGTTTCAAAACTTGCTTCTGCACCTCCGAGATTTTTTTTTTTTTTTTTTCACCTACATGAATGACTTTGTCAAAATTGATGAGAGTAACAGAATTTTTCTGCTAGAGTGATGGGAGTTGTTTGTCCGAGTGTTAACTTTCCCACTCTCTTCTCAGTACCTGATGAAAGGAGAAACACCGTCAAAAAGACAGTGTTATGACACGCTTCCAAATTAGGGTGGTCTATCTGTCGAGAAAATCAGTTTGAAGTACTGGCTTTTGGCTGGGCCCAAAAAACGAGAAACCCAAATATATATCTATTTCAGCCACGGGCAGGTATTTATACATCCTCCACGGGGATGGTGGGCGGCATAATTTCTCTTTCAACGTGGGAATACGCACATTTCTACGAGGGCGGGTGCAAAATACTGTCTAGTGAAACACATTCCGGCGATAGTCGATGAAAATGATCAGTTGTATCTTAGTACCGACTGCACTTTAATCGATATGTGTAGGCAAACTTTCATCTTCTTCTTCTCTTGCAGTCTTCTAGTTTTACCTCTTCTCAACCAATTCTCCACTTTGAATTCGTCATTTTCTGCACAGAAAAAACACTTTTTTTCAAAAGAAGAAAATAAAATTAGATAAAGAATTTTGCGGGTTTTGACCCCAAAATTTGTTTAATCAAAGTTTTATGCCCGATGAATGTTGTGCGTGGTAAACTAAGAAAAACGGATTGTCAATGACTGGGAATAAATGTAAGCATTGGTGTCGGAATAGAACTATTACATCTCTAATATTAGATATAATAGGGTTCAATTTTTTTTCTATTTTTGAAGCAATGTCATTATCAATTTTTTATCCCTATTTCTTTCATCTTATTTCTGTTGCTGTTTGTCACGACTCTCAGGTCGTCATTCTACGACTCTTGAGTGAGTACCGTAGATCAGGGGGTAACAAAAAGAATAATTATCTTGTCAAAATTCTCTACAACTCATTCTATTTATTTAACGATCGTAGAATGATGACATGAGAGTTGCGATAAAACAAATGTGTGAAAATAAACACTGGAAAAAATGAATAGTTTATGAATGATATTATGTATTCCAGTCGTGTTTTGATCAATTTTGTAAAGAGTTCGTTGTAAATGATTTTCCTAAATACTGAACACATCTGGAAATGTTTATTCTAAACGTTGATAATGGTATAGGAAGCTGAAGTACATCTGATTTCATCTCAGTATATGCTTCGGAGAATCGTTGATATCTATTCATCAAATTGAATTGAATGTTTCAATCTTTAAGATTTTGACATTACTTTATTTAATTCTATAATAATTTAGTAAAACTTTTTCAAAGTAGTATACTAATTTGACGTTTGCATAAACTTAGTTTTCTTCTCTAAGCTGCCTGCAGTTTTAGGGTCATAGCCGTCTTCGGGACTTTCCAGGATCGGATTTAGACGTAAGCTGAATAAGCTACAGCTTATACGCTTTTTAGAATAGTGGGGGTCCGTTCCCATGTTTTCTATGAGACCTCCTGCCATATTATTTTTTTCAACTAGAGGCATCCAAGCATTATGTAGCTTAGGACCTCACCAAGTCTAAATCCGACACTGAAACCTTCTGATTGATTTTGACATCAATGGGAATATTATGTTCCCGCTATCAAATATTTTTATCGGAAGAAAGTAAACTTTTAAAGATCTTTATCCTACTGCTGGCGTTTCTATTTTTCCTATTTATTGAAGGCACAAACTTGAGAATCTCGCTCCAATATGACTGAACCAAACCTACAACCATTTTCATAACTTTCTGGCGATCTATTTAAAGATGGGAGTAATAGTAACAATTATTTATGGCCATTTTCTAAGCTTATCTTAGTCTGGCACAGGGCAGTCATAGTGGTAAATCCAGTGATGACCTTGCTCATGAGACTGAATTACTAATCATTATTCTCAGCTGGCGCCCCGATAAACTAATTTTATTCTGGCACAGGTCCTCTGCGATGTGACACCCGTCGGGAATAAAACGATATACTAGCAATGGTTTAATGGATATCACTCTTCGGCAGGCACCCTTTGAAAATAAAAATGGCTTATTTATCTATCCCTCTTAAAGGGGTACGGTATTATAACTAAGCTGAACTTGAACAATTATCACAATTTGAATAAGTTTGCATATAAATACACATATCTTCATCGTAGTTACATTGACAAATGTTAACTCATTGAAACAAAGAAAACCTCTATATCCAAAAGATGCTAAGCTTATCTTCGTCTGTCAATGGGCCAATTGGGAGCTGGGAGAATTAAAATGGAATCGACAAATCAAGTTCTAATTACTGTTGGGGACCCCCTCCGTTTGCATCCTACGCATGCTTTTAAAGGGAAAAAACTCTTTCCGGTTCGACTAGTCTAACTTGTAACTAATTTCATAACAAGACTGCAGTTTAGTGTATGATAAAACCATCTGCTAAAACACCGAACTTTGGCAACAATAATTTTTATTCTGGCTTGTCATTTAAACGAAGCGACGCGAAAGAATTTTACCCGCCCAGAGGCATGATCGTAAAACTAAACACACTGAACTGTTTACGAGTGCAAATACATATCCGCTCTAATATATTAGAGCTTTATAGCCGCCATTACCTATGCATTTAGGTAGGAATGAATGTACAGCTTTTTTAGCGGTGATCTATGTACAAATGTGACTTGTACAGGGGCATATAATTTAAAGATAATCTATGCACACGAGTGTCTGTGTTTTAATGAGGCTTCCATTTGACTCAGTTCGTGCAGATGCATACACAGGTTTACGTAACTGTATGAATGAGTGTACACATGTATAAATGTTCTATATATATATATATATATATATATATATATATATATATATATATATATATATATGTATATACGTATATATATAGATAGATATATACCACTATATATTCCAGTAAATTCTATATGCAAATGATATGCCGGGCGCGACACGACTTGTATCAGAAGCATCTCTTCACTTAAATACGTATATCCCATAAACCTTTTATATATACATAAAACTGTCTCTTTATGTATATGCTGTAGTGTATGGTCATATGTATCTGTATGATGCACGTACGTATGCTAAATATTTTATACTTGCCTATAAATACGTATGTTTCAATGTAGACTGCAAGTGGTGTCAGATCTAATTGTTTGACCTAAAGTCAGTTAAGATTCGATTTAATCCCGTGCACTTATTAAGAAAAATGAATTCTTCTCATGCATGCAGATGTGTTCTGAATGAATATTACCTTCATTTCTTTCGAATATTTTATCAAATCTTGGAAATAAAAGTTCTTGAGTGTGTCAATAGGGTGTAAAGTGGGAATTCAATTGCATTGTAAGTATAATGCCTAACTAGACCCTTATTTTGTGTCTGTCTTTACGACTATTCGCCATGAATTGTTCGATTAGCTCATCTCTTACGATCGTGGATCTTAGACGTTGTGAAGGTCACTAACTTTTTTAATGCTATCAGACTGATAGGGATGAAAGACGGACACAAAATAAGAGTCCAGTTAAGAATTATGCATTCATTAGGGATCGAGCCCCCACTTAAAAAGCATGTATAGCTAAGAATTGATATATTTCTCGAAGAAATTAATGTTAGATGCATTCAAAATGCTGGAGAAAGGTAAATTTTCCAACAAAACAACCCTTGCTTATCAAACCGACTCTCCAACGAAGAGTATTCACAAATAAAACACTGATTCTTATCAAACTAATTTCTTCACACCCTGTTGGTGTTTCTCGCGTTAGGGTCGACAAAGGCAATACATAAATGTCATTTATATAGATACGCATATTTTCACAGCGGGTCGTTATAGAGGCAGCACGCGCCCTATTCATCTTCGTCTTACACACCGATCACAATTGCTTCCAATCAAATCAATCTCAGAAAACTGAAGATAACATACCATCATCATCATGGGTGGGGTAGAAAGCTTAAAAAATATCCCCATGTAAATAAATGGTCATTGCTTCTTCGCTTTACGCCATTCTGGTTTACGAATTTTCTTGTTGGATCGCTCTACTTACAGAGAGCAGGGAGAACTTGTATTCATAGTGATTAGTTGTGCCTTATATCTTATCAATATTTTTGCTTGGGTCAAATTTTTCTGTAGTGAAAATAGAGGATAATGTTCTATCTGGTTGCTTAGAATCGTACCTCAACCACTAAACTAAACATATTTTTCTAAAATTGTTACTCCAATTGTATTCAGTGAGTTTTTCTTTGAATGTCTTGAGACCAAGTGGAGAATAGAGATTGTATTGCGCCAATCATCCGAATGGAGAGGGCCGACCGGCTGACTGACCTGTTTGTCTTGATTCTTCGGAGCACACTTCTCTTTCTTGCGCTTAGAACTACTCCGCCATCTGATGGTCAACCTGGGTACTAGACGAAACGGTCGGACAGAATATAAACCTTTCTGTTCTTAGATGTATGAAGATAAAAAGGTGGTATTAAAAATGACCCAACACGTAGTTACCAAAAATTAATTAGTTGGATGGAACCTGGTTTTCATCTGAGCTCGAACAACGACTTCTGACACCAGCGGAAAACGCGAAATTACTTCAGTCACAAGGCAGGCTACAAATATACTTACTAAGCTTTGCTTAACCAGGCATAGAAGTAGAAGGAGACCCATGAAGGATTTAATCCACTAAACTATCTCATTGATATGTGAAACAACTTTGGTAGTCGCCTCTGAAATCTGACCGTCATAGATATTTTAAGATTTCTACCTTTAAAAAAAATACGTTCTTCAGCTATAGAACAAAGTATTCAAACTTGTGTATATATGCATTGTATAATAGTCATCTTAAAAATAAGCTCACTTCTTATAGCCCCAGACAACAACGTAGACAATCTATTAAAAGTTTCAGCTGCATTCTTTGTACGATAATGGATGTACATAAAATATAAAATCACCAACTGATTCAGTGCTTAATCAAGAGAACTCGAACCTGGCATGTTAAAAATACATTTCAATGTGCCTTTTGAACTTCATTATCCGTACTTCCATAGAAAAATGTTTCCCGGGAGAATTCTATCATTTGAATCGGTTTTCTGGCTCGATAAAGACTTGTGAGTATTTAAAAGTATGTTTATACGTATTACTTTTTTGGTACTCTCCGCTATTCCCAGATTAGCTCCGAGAGACTGTTAAATAAACTTATTGCCGTGTAAAGAACTCAATTGACAACCCTTCAATTCTTACAAAAGTCTGCAGCGTTTATCAAACGAAGTGTTCGAGATTTCAGTGTACAATCAAACAGAACTGAAAACTGGTGGTAATACTGGAAACGAATGAGAAAAATCACTGAAATTCTTTTTTTTTTTCTCTTTCAGTGTTCGGTACCACTGGATCTTGCATCGAGCTTTTAAGTGAGAACCGATACTACTAATCTACTACGGTCTTAACACTTTAGGAATTACCTTTAGAGAACACCTGTCCCACTCAGTACGGCTCAACATTTGGACATTTATTAGCCTTAAGATTTATTTCTCGAGCAAGATTTAAGTGTTACATCTATGAGGTCAAAGGATTTGAGCGATGTTCGTACATAACGGAAGATTTATGCGAGGAAAGGGTCTTGTATGGTAAACTTGATTTAAACAAGATTTGATTTTACTGTCAGTGCTAAGGTTTGCATCTTGTATCGAACAAGCGCTGAATAAGTCCATTGTTTCTGTTTCCTATAATTTTAGTAAACAATGTTTTGTGATTATTTCATTATTTTCGCACGGGTTTCTTTATCTCCCTTTTTTTGGCACAACGATTCGGCTGATATATTCTTCGTTCATTCTGTCTGAGGTTCTGAAGTAATTTTATTATTCACTTATTTTCTGGACTATTGTCTTCATCTTTTTAACGTTTCGAACGATAGATTCTTCAGGTTTTTTGTACTCGGAGTTCTGCAATGAAATGTTTCTATCTTTGTTTTCAACAAAAGCGCAGTGACATGATTTTTTTTCTATCCTCCCTCAGGTGTGTGATGTATCAGGCAATCTTCAGAAGTTGATTAATCCATAAGCAGCGTAGATGTTAACATCATGAGAATACTCAGAAAAAAAATTAAATGTCAAGGCCTCCCATATCAGTTCTCACCGCAACACCATGAAAAAGTACATTGATAATAGTACTGTAAACTCGTTAATGACTTTTGGGACAGATTAACGAAATACCGCATCTGATCTTGTCAACACGACAGGTATTTGGTCCTGTAAGCCTGTTAAAATATGGTGTTTGAGGGGAAGATAAGACAAAAGAATCTAAAGACCACCAGATGCTGTCTCCATGTGAGAAAGGCTGAAGAATACATCGACTAAAGCGTTGTGATCGAAAAACATTGACAATTTCGAAAAATATATGTAATAATGAAAATACGTTTTGTGAGTTTTGTACGGTCTGTACCAGTTGTTCTTAAGACAAGGGTTTTACTCTGCTTTCATTGGATGTGTTAAGGTGTTATACTGGGCTTTTATAAAGCCTGCTAGATTGATGGTATGTGCTAACGATGCAAAAAACGACCCTTATGCAACTTGATCTTTTGTCGTCGTTTCTTATTATTTTAAGCTACCGCACTTCAAACTTATAGACTTTAGCCTTTGGTGGAACTAACGAAAAAAGACCCTGGCTTCGATATCACTCTCGAATTAGTCGTTAGGACTGCTGTGCCAGTTGCTTACTGCAAAATGTATCAGAGGTATTTTGTCGTCTGGCAGTTCTCCAGATTATGTTAGTTGCTGTGCTGTTAGGGTATTTTATAGTCGAGATGCAGGTTGGCGTAACGTTCAACGGCACGAAAAACTGTTTCCGTGAACAGTTCGAATTCCTGCTGAAGCTGTTGATCTTCACGAATATACTTGAAAAGAAGTGAACCCCCTTCTGCTCACGATCAGTCCCATCACAAGTGGAAGAAGCTTGAGAAAACCACTCTACCATGACTAAATTACCTGGATATAGATGAAAGCAGCTACCTTCATAAGGAACTTTCACTGGGTCCAGTTACATAGCATTTCATAAAATCAATTCGGTTCTGCTCGTTAATGATACCAGATCTGAAATCAAAGCAGATCTCACTTTTCAGGCTACGCATTCATGAACCTTTCTCACCAAGGGTTTTCTGATTAATTCAACCCGTTGCATATTTAGCTTTTTTTCGTTTTCAAGAATGGTAAAAATGCAATGCCAATACCCACAGAAAAGATTTGATTTATCAAGACTGCATTGTGAATGAGAGAACGAATCGAGTTATTTGCGAAATTTAGGTATATCTTGTATGCACACTATGAAAGTTGAGAATTTTACGCTCGAAAACACTGTCACTTTTATGTGGTTGAGTACCAAGAATTAAAAATCCGTTCATGTGTGATACAATGACACCAGTTATTGTTTGGTTTTTGTTTTGTTTTTATTCTAACCTTCATTACACTCCTACCTTCGAACAAACGCATCAATGTACCAACATAGAGAGCAACGACAAAGGTTTGATTCTCAACCCTCAGAGTTTTTCCAATGAGAAATAACTGCAACAAAAACATTATTTTTTTGTTGTGGTTCAATCCAAGGAAGAGGCGAATCACGGGGAATATTTTTAAAAGAATTAACGCAATTGGGAGAGTTGTTCCAAAGCATTCTTGAAGGATAAATAAAATCAATATACATAAACACGGAGATACGTTATCAGCTATAAAACAGCATTAGTACTTAATAACGGAGAAAAGATCGTTCGGTTTATTAAGTAAAACTAAAACATTTTTCTTTTATTTATTTAATGCTTTTAAGCTACTTATGGTGGCTTATTGCGCTTGTTCTGCGATTTATTGCGTTTCATGTTGTTACAAAGTGTTCATTTTTCATCACCCGTCATAATTGGTTTAAAAATCACAACAGATATGCCCCAGTTGATTTTTTTCTTCGTGCTTAATTTATAAATAAGTCACATCAATACAGCTTATGTAACCAAGCTAATGCAAATAATTTTCAATGCCGAGTGTATTTAGTATTTCCTGCGTCTTATAACGTTGCTTATTCTAAAATAATGTTTTGATTTCATTGCTATAACTTCAACTGGTCTACCCGACCGTGGAGCATCGTTCAACGAGAGATCTCTTGCACTGAACACCGCAAACCACTTTTGATACGTTCGGTCATTTACAATGCAATCTCAATAAATCACTTTTTTTAGGTTTATTCATCACATTTTACCTTTCCTAAACGAGAAAAAAGTCCAATATGCCGGGAGTGTCCTTTTTTCCCTCTTTAACTTTGGAGTTAATAAACAAATCCATACCAATTTTGACGAATGTTAATGAATATAGGTTGAAATGGCATACGTCACAATGCAATCAAAATCGGTCTTTTAGTCTCAAGTAGAAAATAAAATCTTTTTAATACCATCTAACAAAAACTGAACAAGCCCTTCGTAACACAATTCGTAAGTTCATGCGAAAAGTCCATTCAAATCGAGATGGATGATCTACTATTTGCTCAACTAAAGATCACCATGAATTATTTGGTTTCACTTGTCATACAGAGAATCCATTGACCTTGATTGACGAGGAATGTCCCTGCTCAAACAGTATGTATCCAAACAGAGACAGTAGAACCACTTGATTGATTGAGCAAGAACTTCTACTATTAGATTGCAATAGGCACAATGGGATCGCCCTAAATTCTTACTAAAACACTGTAATGTTATCATCTTTTTCATCTCCTCCTTTATTCACCAAGTTTTGATCAATATGGCGCTAGGCTTCGTCTCCTTTTTTCACCTTGCAACACAAGATCGAATTTAGAAGTGTTTTTGTTTATTTCTATTTATTCAATTATGTTGGGTAGATTTATATGCAAACTAAGACATCACCCTAAAGGTTTTTTTATTGTTATTTCCTCCTAGCTTTGGGCATATGTAAACGAGAATTCAAATTCAACAGCTGTTACGAATGCATAAACATATTTAGAAATGGTTCAGATGATCCGAATAAAATTTGAAAATGCATTTTCAAAATCAGATTCCAACATTGAATACTTCTCACTACGCTGATTTAATTTCATAAATACAGTGAAGCCCTCAAGATTTATCTCGATGTCGTAGAATCAAGGATCCTGTACGTTTGTACTTTAGTATTCTATATCGTTAATGTTTGTTAAATTCACACACACACACACACACACATATATATATATATATATATATATATATATATATATATATATATATATATATGTGTGTGTGTGTGTGTTTTTGTTTTTTCCATTCATTAAAATCGGTGCTATGCTGGATAACACTACTAGTTACCAAATTACAAAAAATATTACATTTCTCAATATCTACTTAGGATTGGTACCACTGAGGTGTTCCGATGAATTACTCGGTCACTGGATAATTTAATTTGTTATTGTGCTGAGAGAGCTTGCTTGCCTTGTAAATTAGCATTTGCAGCCTGGCCTTTACTTGTGCGCAGAAACTGACCTCTGGCAACAGTGGAGAAATAAGCGACTCCCTTAGCTACAAGGCAATCTAGGAAAAAAATTTTTTTTTTTCTTTCTCGCGAACTGGAACATTTTTTGGTAAACACGTTCCAACTGGTGGTATTTGTAGTAGCGACCAGAGATCTTCGACTCGCAACCAAGTCATGAATATTTTACTTTGAAGGAACTCATGACTATATATTCTGCTCATGTTTTGGCAACTATGCTTTTCTTGGGTCTCTATTGCACTTGATTACTTTCAGGGGATTTCATCCAGGACTTGGGTGGGAGTGGATTGTATTCCTTATTTGCTTTCGATCTTGTTCGGCATCATTTCGAGGGAATTCTTTCAAACGACGGTGGAAGGTGCGTGGGAAGATACGGTTGCTACTCCAAGATGATAATTATATAACCTAAACCGAACAGTTCAGATAGGAAATAGGTATGAGATTAATGTGAGAAAGACTTCTTTGGGATGAACTCATCTATAATATTCTTGACTCTTCTAAGACACACGCATGCATAGAAATTCCTATGACTGCTGAGAGAAATACATGTCCCGATGATTTTTTTTTTTTTTTTTTTTTTTAGAAGTCTATGAGGACGGGTGAAGTAAATTTTTTCCAGCATTTAAAACCGCAAGCAATAACGTAATCATATCGTAAAAGATCTTCACACAAACTAATTCGTGTTCCATGGCTGAACGGGAATATTTAGTGGGCACAATGATCCGTATTTTTCATCCGCCCGTAGTAAATGTATCCCATCATGAATTTGTTTCTTCAAGATACGGAGAAAAAATGATTTAATAAAGCAATCGGTTTTCTTTAACCCTTAAGAAACTCAACACGATTTTTGCTTTTTACATCATTTGAAGTTCGGGCATTAAGTACCTTAATAGTTTTGTCTTGAAAGGGTTAAGAGAAACACAGTGATATATCAATACCTGTCTTGTACCGAAATTCTTTTTCGAGACGAACATCTTTTCAACTTGCCGACAAGCTTCTTGCAAATTAAACATCTGTCACTAAGAACAAATATTTTTTGTGGTGTTTATATAAGAAATAAACAAAGCAGCTGGTGATATTTAGGATATTAATATTTCAAAGGAGATGCTTGGTGGTGTACGGTTATCGGTATGGATAACAGAATCGGTGATCGGAGTGCCTGTCCCAGTATGAACTGCTGTCTTAAATATGCGTTATGACATGAAGCCTCCTCTCCCTGAGCTCTGTTTTAAGGCCAGGATCTGGGCAAGGGATTCATTATGATGTTAGTGGGAGGAGACTCCAATCAGATTTTCTGCTTCTGATACTATGTATCTCACATCTAATTCATTCGGAAAGATGGCGGGCACTGTCAAGTAACCCTTATTGCTCTAACAATCTGGTCCCCAGAACCCCCTTCCTATATCATAGACTCAATCCGCACTATTTGAAAGGATGGTTATGATTAAAGTATGTTTAAAACTAGTACTGATTACTGTTCAATGATTTAAGTACTTTGATATTTACCAGCGAATTTACTTTGTAAATGATACTATAATGGATACTCAAAAAAGTATAGGCCTATTTGTTATATGCTACTCGTATAATTTGCAATCGAGGATCTGGGTTCTAAAATGAGTGGTTGATAAACACATGGGTGAGGCAATCTTGTTGTAGAGAAATAAACTTTGGGAAGTATGTTGGCTAATTAACAACATAATTGGAGTTGCCTCTCTTCGTACATGCCATGGGGGAATTATTTCAGGTTATTTGACCTTTGTTTGACGATATCTTCTGATCAGTACTTTAAGAATAGGTTTCGGGCGGTTTTCTTGGACGTTAGCCATCACATTGAATATACCACAGAAGCTATTATATTTCTCTTGCTCTTTGTGATCTATACTTCGTTGTTGCCGTCCATGGACAAACCCATCCTCAAGACGTACTCTTACGCAAACTCTACTTATAGATGTGTATCTGTACGAGTGCACGTGTATATATTTTATACAGATCAGAGGCGTGTATTTTGTGCATGCCAGTCATATTCTGTGTGAAGAGCCAGCCATTCATTTCTTTGATTAAAAAAATAGTAAAATAAACAAAAGAAAGTTCCTATAAAACCGTTTCTTAAGCCCTACTAATGCAAAATGAAGGAGCGTTTACGATTTCTTCATTAGCGTAATAACGACATTCGACGAGATATATATTTGAAGAAAATTGGAAAACTTTATTTGACAACAAATAATTAAATATTAGTTTTCCAATTCACCAATTCCAAATATATATATATATATATATATATATATATATATATATATAATGTAAACATACTAATCAATCATATAGATGATGACGTAACGGTAGATATCCTAATGTTAAATACCTATATCTTGGCAGTATATACAATATACACATGAGAGACAGGAGAAAATACATCGATGTGCGCTTGCAGTATTCTTATGCAATCTGATCCCAAACGTTTCTGGCGAACAGGCGTCCATAAATATCTATTATGCTGCGCAAACTATAGCAACACGAGTATATCAAAGTGTCGGAATAGATCAAATTATAGACTCTTTTGAGAACAAATGTACTCACTTGCTAGTTTGGCAACATCTATGAGAATGCATAGATTAGTGAGACATACACAAGCAGGGGTAAACTCGTCTGGATATTGCAAGCATAATAAAGGGAATGTTGTGGATATTGAAGTATTAGGATGGGCCTGAGGTGTCGTCTGATAAAATCCTATTGGAAAGCTTAGTCTATATCTATTCAGACTCTGTCTGAGGAAGCGATGCTGGACATGAGCAGAGGAAGTTGGAGATCTAAATGGATAGAAACTTTAGATCTGCTTTGCTTAGTGAATCACGAATTTCAAGAGTGAAATTCAATTCAGTGAAAGGTAAAAACCCTTTATGGATATGAAGAGTCAGCAAGTTGAACAGCAACAGGCAAACGACCAAAGATAATCTGACCAATCTTGACGGGAAACGCTAATCCGTTTTTTTGATAGACCACGTGATACACTCGTTACAACCCAGCAAAATAATGTGAAAAGTTTTGGGGTTTTTTTTGTTGATCAAGACCTATAAAACAAGACACGATTTTCTCACGTCATTTCCTTTTGTATTGTGTACGTCAAGAAGAATAAGAATTTAGCTGTGACTTGGCTATAAAAGAAATTCATGACTAGCGTCCCTTTGTCTGCAGCGACGAAGGATGTTCCTGATTATTTTTATAAAGTGTTTCTTTTTGGTGGTTGGCTTTTAAGATGCGTGCAGACGTTACATTTCGACTTACTTGATTGTCGTTTCTTTTTTATTGACTGCACACACGTACGTGAGTGCGGATGGAAATAAGTACATACATCAACGAGTAAGCACTTGTGTAAGTGGAATGTGAGTTCGAATCGTATCGGAAGCTAATTCTACGTCAATTTCTGTAATTGTATTTATATCAAATTAGAATTTTGTGCACGAGGATGTCTTAAGGTTGATCTTCTGTATTTAAATATTCTAGACGTTAAAACAAACTCAGAATTGACACATTTCTATCGTGATTCGAATACCTGCATGGGCGTGCAAGAGACGCAGACATTTAAGCTCAGCTTAGTCTGACACAGAAGAAATGACAAAGAACGTGTTGCGCTAGAATTTGATAGTATCAAACTGCCTTGAAGAATAACATTCGAAATCTTGATTTTTATTTGGATTCGAGATCCGACCATTAGTGCCAGTAGAAAAGAAAACAGTCATCTATCAGGCTCCGGGGATATTTACTAAGCTGATTTCTGAGGGCCACTCGATCATCATCATAATGTCAGTTGTTAGACGTAAACCTTCCCTAAGATTCGCTAGATCTCTCGGTTGTGGGCGTTGCAAAGCCAATGTTTTCTGAACTTGTTTATGTCACAATCTTATTTTTTGTTGGCTACAATTTTACATATGATCTCTGGGTATCCACATTATTAGTCTTGATTCCCAAAGGTTGCGTAATATTCTTGCAACATAACCAGCCAATTGCCATCTGAGATGTCTAGTGATTTCTATGGTATCACTGACCCCTGTTACATGGAACCTATCGCGAAGATGCATTGGTTGTATACCCTCCTTTTTAGGACTGATGGGATTTTCTTGTTCTTGAAGTTTGAGCTTGCTCCACTGAAAGCTTGCCAACCTAGTGATTCTTCGCTTGATTTATTTTTCTTTTGGGGATTTCATGGAAATTCCTTATCTTAGGTTGATGTAGTGGTCTACTTTCTTCAGTTTTGATTTTGATCGTTGTTTTGATCCTATTAAATCAACTTTGTATCAGCAGTATCAAGTTGTTATTTACCTAAGTACTAAGCAAGCTCATTGCTGCTTAATCTCGGTGAGCTGGTGGAAGCCAGTTCTTTCAATTTGACCTGACCATAAAGAATGGTCGGCGAGACTGGCTTGCTCGTGATTGTTTTGACAGACGCCCTATCTGGTACCTATAGAGGACTATATAGCAATCACTACAATCAACAAGCAATCAAATATATATTTCGAGTTTCCAATAATTATGAAACGTATTCTAAATTACCAGCTAGTATTGTGCACAAAAGAGACTGTTAGGAAGGTAAATTCGAATAAATGTCGTGGTGTATTGCTAATTGATTGGAAACCCCAGTAGTGATATTAGCAGCTTTTAGGCAACCATTTGAATGGTCAGTTTTAGAATACTTTAAGTATTTCTCTCTCTCCACAATATTCTTTTTTTTATATTTGATAAGCTTAGCTGAATACGATGGGTAGGAACATTATTATACTAATCTTCCGAATAGCCAGGACATGTCCGCTAAAAAAAAGTAAACATTCGAAATCCATGGTTTTACCAGTATTTGAACACGGACACCGATGACAAATACGCTTCCCTCTCAGCCAGGTGGCAGCTAACAGGTATTTACCTAGCTCAACTTACCTTTTAAAACAAAAATCTGGATTACACGGAGTAATTCAGCTGCAATATAATATGTATGGGAAATATTGGCGCATAATTATATAGGAGACCGGGGCTAGTAGGACCTCATTTTTTTTGTTATTTTTTAAGCCTGGGGTGGGGGTCAGTAATTTCGGTCACATTATCGTCTGCCTTCTTGCACAAGAAACATTTTGCTGAGTGATGAGGTGAATGCAAAAAAAAACAGATTTCAATTATTAAGAGTAAACATGTTGTTTGGTTCAGATCTCAAAGCTTGTGAATAGTATCAGCCAGACATGCATAACTGTGAGTGAGCCAACACATCCCACATTGGGGATTGACAGTTGACAGTGGTTACCATCATCCCTACAAATAGATATTTTGTCCGTTTGTCATGGAGTAAGTTCTTCCCTGTTTTTTTTTGTTTTTGTTTTTTTTTTTGTTGCTTTTATTTTGTTCTGCAGTGCCAAATATGCACCCATATTTTAATTCTTTGACAATTAAGGGGTGATCTAATGAACTATAAAAAAGATTCCTGTCCCCTCCCTTTTTTTCTTTAACTATTCCTCCAGTCATACAATGATAAAGTGATGTTTTCTTTTCCGGTTATGTTTATTTGATCACGTAACCTGGAAAGAGAAAATTATACCAATCTATTCTTCTCAAGTCATTGGGTAAAGAAATGTAGTTAAACCTTTTTATTTTATTTATTACTGTGCCCACCGAAAGGGCACCAAATATCATTATACACTGTGCAACTCAATGTTTCTTATTTTCTAGATTTTGGGGGTGGGTACATTAGGAACTGTACTGCTCAGCGTTCTTGCAAATCGTTTTGTCTGTCTAAAATGAGGGGCCGTACTCCCCGACATATGGCAAGTTGGTCTCGGTCACTAATTCAGCGATGAGCCAAACTGAGTTATGCTACATAAGTTCTGCCATTTATTAATGTAACAAATTTAGGCAAGATATTGACAGTTTAAACTATGGGTTGTTCCACTTACTCAACTAGAATATTCTCCACGCTGCTTCGGGTGCAAAAGGTGACCAACGAACCTCGGTCTCATCTGCGTTTAATAGCTTAAAGATGCGTAACCAAAGCAAATTTATAAACCATTTTACCAGCATGTCCTCCGTGGATATACAATGATGATGTTCCTTTTATCTCTCTCCCCCAATCCTTGCGATATTCCTTCGACAAACAAACCCTTAAAAGGTTCCTATGAATCACTTTGGGAATTAGATCCATTCAAAATCTATCTGTAAGATCAGTCGCTAACAAAATAGCATTAATTTTTCTCGACAGAACTCCTCTCTAGCTAAACACAACTGTCAACGCGAATTTTTTTTTATATCAGCAACATAGCTTACATTACTCTTCACTCTGTAAGATGCACCCTATTAGAGGGCCATCACCAGGTGTTGATAACCACACGCAAACCACCTTCCCTGCTCGCTTCCTTTCTTCGCACGGATAAACGCTACTGTGTTCTTGGGTATCGGCACACACGCTTATCAAAGTGTGTTATCGTAAAAGGGGTATAACTTACACACCCTATAGTTATCGCTACCCATAGAAAGATAAGGGTGGCCAATCACCAGTCAGTAAGAACTCATAGGAACACCCAAGATTACACGTTCACAGTAGAGAACGAAATTAGGTGCGCGTATTATTCGACGTTAATATATATATATATATATATATATATATATATATATATATATATATATATATATATATATATATAAGAGTGTGTTTCTCGACAAATGGCCCAGATAGAATATTTTGTAAGGGGTGTCTCCAAATATACTGTGCAACAGACTCGCTAACACCTCGTCGAATCAGTGTTTTTTTATTGCAATTACAATGTTGAAATAGATAAAGAGAATATCTTCAAAATGAAATGACGCATTTTTCTATTTTCCTCTCTGTTTCCTCCATTTTTCCATTTGGTATTGTTTGTGGATGTTGTCTTTATTTTCTGTGTTCCTTCTTTTCCGTTCTTCCCTTTTGTTTTCTGGTTTTTATGCTTGGATTTTCACTTGGTGGGTTTCTTTCCATTTGTTTTTTCTACCCCTCTTTTTGTTCAACTCGCCTTTTATCTCTGCCCCCCCTTCTCCCCCCAAATCTCTTTGTTCTTCTCCGCCATCATTCTCTGTTTTTCTCTTCCATCGCTCTGTTTTTTTCCTCCATCTCTCTGTTTTTCTTCTCCATCTCTCTACATATTTGATTTTTCTTTGTTTCCCTTCACTTTTTCTCACCCTTTGTTTTCCTGTTTCTCTCTGTCTCTGTCTGTCTGTCTGTCTCTCTCTCTCTCTCTCTTTCAGACATCTCTTTGTGAATCTTGTTTTCCGTTGATTTGTTGCGCAGCCCAATTTTTCATTATTTTAAACGTCAAAATCCCCCCTACATTTCTTTTCTGAGTCAGATTTCAAGCCAAAGGCATCTGGCCTTTTGGTAACCAGATCTTCGGAATGCTATCCCCAATGTTTGCGAAATTAGTGTCACTCATGATATACGAAACCATAACACATTTGCATATTCGAGTCATAAAATTTATTGAAAAACATATTTGACCACATTATTCGAATCGAAATTACAATCTGGTGGAACGTTGGATTTCTCTTATCTTGGATGTCTGTCAGGACCGAATCAGTGGCGGAGCAAATAACAACCGGATTTCAGTGAAATAGTATTTTTCCAGATTGGAGAGGAAATGAGATCGGATTCAGAAATGTTTTGACTGTAAGATATTTAACATCCTTTACAGAAATGTGCGTGTTATCCTGTAGATTCAGCGAATATCTTTCCGTCGCGTGTGGTTTTGTATGTTGAAAAACTTCGCTGCAATCGTTAGCCGAAATTCCATTCGTTGCTTTTCTTATCTCTTTCTTTGTATTTGTGCATCTGTTCCCGTGTGTCTCGTCTGCCTTTTCCATTTTTCCATACCACCCGCTTTCTTAGCTCTTCGGGATTTCTCATTTTCCTGCTGGCATTTTTTTGTTTGTTTGTTTTTAAGAAGAATGCACTCAGTGACACTAGAAATTGAAAAGAAAAAGTTTAAATAAAATGAGCAAATATACTCTAACCCTTCTTCATATCTTCTCTTTTCCTCTTATCGTATAGATATATATACATACGTTCGTACACACATACACCTTAGATAATTATCGAACAACTGTAGTCACCAAAGGTGTCAAAAGGCCCCCCCTATCTATATGGGCGTATGTTTGTGTGCCAGCGCTCCTGGCCGTATCATATTGTCTTCAAACTTGAAAACTCTGAAAGAACCTTTCTTCTTTTCACTTTTGATAAAAAAAGGCTTTGGTGGCCTTATTCTGACGGGTTTTTTTTACGTTATTTTAGTTGTTTGCCCGATGAAAAACGCCAGTGACGCCATAAACTAAATTTGACCTTCGCCAGAATTTTTTAACACGACTTTAAATTTTGATGCTACGATAGTTAAATTATTGACTTTTGGTCTGAATGCAAAGGATTTTAAAGAAATGGACGAGATCTGCATAAAAATTCTACGCTCAAAATTTCAAGCAAAAAAGAAATCTATGAAGTTTATCGAGCCTAAAACATGACATCAGGTGAAGTTCGATTTCCTTATCTGAAATTCGTAAGTTCAAAATACACAGAACGTTTTGAAACCATGTAAGTAAATTCCAAGAACTTCCTTACCACAGCTTTTCATCGCTGTGAACAATGAAGCAGTATCTCTCTTAATAGACGGATCCGCCATTGTCTCTTATTTCCTTTTATTAGAGTGATTAAAGGACAGTGAAAACGTTCTGACAATTATAATGTAAAACTATAGTATGATATATTGTATACTATGGAGTTGAGCCTGAATTAATAAATGTATTTATAACCAGTCTAGTTATGTGATTACTCTTTGGTTGAAGTTTCCAAGAAGACAAGCCCTCTGTTACGAGACATAGCCGTATATTCGCATTAAGACAAGCTCATGCATATTCGATAACAGACATAGGGATTTGGACAGATGGCGTTCGTGTTCGGATAAAGGCCAAGCTTTGAATATCGGATTTTTAGTTTTCTACGTTGTTTCATTTCTCCCCTAGGAGCACAATATCGCCGAAAATTTGACACTCCCTGGCTTGGTGCCATGTCTAAGACAGATCTACACCCACTCGTATGCATTCTCCTTTACATACATAAACATTTGGAAGAACTTTCATGAACAACTACGCATTCACATTTAGAAAAAAAAATATTAGCACCAGACATTTACAAACACACTCAAAAACTCGTATACGTACGTGTGCATATGTACACGTACATTGCACGTATGTGTATGCATGGTTATACAGATATATCCATATGTGTACGCATTTCGATTCTCGTGTGCAAACATGGGGGTACTGAATTTTGAGAATTTTTTTTTATATAGCAAGTGAGGGTGCAGAGTCTATGAAAGTGAATTAATAATATCGATTATCAATGAGATAAAAAAATTGACTGAGTTGGTAGCCTGCTGCTGGGAGTATTTGCTTGCGGGCAGCGGTTGTAGGTAATGTGATGAAAAGAGAGGAATGGACTGTTTTAAAAATGGAAAGAGATGGTTTGAGAGAATAGGAAAGCAATAAGTAAACTGATGGTTGACGGGAATACCGATATGTGTCGATCTTTGTTGTCTGATAAGATATCCTTGAGACAGAGAAACTCTTTAAGAACTTGAAGAGCAAACATAGATAAGTCTATTGCAATTATTATACTTAACTCCTTTCTACGACTTGCATAAATTCTTGACCACGGATTAATATTTTTCTTGATTTTTAGTGCAAATCGAATTTCAAATTAAAAAAACAATCTCTGTAATAAGCAACTTTTTCCTACCCAGAAATATTTAGATTGTTAAAGAAACCAATAGAACTATAGTGGGAGAAAGGTGGAACAGCAGTAGAGTCAGTGAAAATAAAGTAAAAGCTACTGGTGATACTTGAAATTTCATCCCCTATCCATAGAAACTTGTCTGATAGGTCCTTGTCGCATAGTCGGTAAGGTGCCGTTCAAATCAAATATGCCTCCAAGGATATGAGTTCAAATCTCGCCCGAGGCTGCTATGGATATACCTGCATGTAATTCGTTCCGAAATTCTTTGCTCTGTTCAAGGTAGAACTTTTTTTTTATTACAGCTTTTACTGATATGCATGAATTTGCAGAGCAACACCTTAACCGTACTTTATCAAAATCGCATATTTCAAGGTAATCCTGTACTTTATTTCAATTAACTAGTCAGATATCCGTAAAAGGTTCACCCTGGCAGTCAAAAATGACGGCTTATTCTTAATAACTTTCCAGGACACTTAAAAAATATCGAAATCATTGTTGCTCTGAATTTTCTTGTTCCTGTTCAACCAGAATGAATTCAGATTTTTTTTTCATACATTTGCAATCGATAAATGAATAGGTAAGGTAGAGTACCCAACAATAAGCATTCAATGGTTATCTTCCTTGACAAATATCACAAATAGAAAATATAGTCCTTCTCGTTGCATTTTTTTTTTTTTTTTTTTTGTAAGTGAGGAGGCTACATCTAAGAAAATTGGACAAAATAAGCAATTATCTGCTGTAAATTGCCTCGTGCTCATTGGTTTTACTCTCCCATAATCTCTTGGTTTCAACGTTTCTTCCCAACTGGCAGGTGGGTGTCTTGCTACAAGCAATATTCTCCTCCTCTTGCAGAACAACAATGGAATGTTTTCGACGATGTACAAACACATCAAAACGACTCTGCAAGGACATGTTTTGCAAAAGCCCTGCAAAGTTGATTTGGTCATTGACTCTTGCATGTGCATTCGCTAAGAATGTGCAGTCTTCGGGGCAAGCTGCAGAACACGCGCATCTTGGGTGCAGACCAGTATGCCAGGAAAAAAGAGGATAAGGAAAAGAAAACGCTCTTTGGAGAGAGAGGGGGGGAATGTCCACTTCTTGCATGATGTCCAATGAGTCAAACTCAGTCGCGTGTGTGTGTGTGCATAGGTCATACTCTGAGCCGGGATCTAACAAAGAATCGACACAAACTAACGCGTACAAATACAAACGCAGGTAGGCGAGTATAAACCCATACACTCTCGTATATACCTACAATGAGACAGTTGCATCATATTGCGTTCGGTCTAAAACTCTCACGAACACACACACACACACACACATACACACAATTTAATGAATATCTTTCGTACCTATTGTATCATATTATGAACTACATTGATTCAGGGATTTTTTCTGCAATATTTTGACCCATGTAATTGTCTGCCTTAGTCTCAAGTTCTGAAATGGACTAATTCCATGATTTTACTTATTTTTATCTTCGGACTATTGACTTCATCTTTATTTCAAAGCACTTTTTGACCGATGTATTCTTCAACCTAATTCAGTCGTACGTTTTATCTCGTTTTCAGAATTCTTTTGGTATTTTTTCTTCTCTCTTTATCATTTTTTATTTTACATGCTAGTCCAATGAAATCATGAGATTGAGTACTAAGGACTTGGATAGAAAACACAACGGAAGAATGCTGAAGGAAATATCAGTCGAAATTGTTAGAATTTGTCCGATCACCAAATATCACGACAAGTCACTCTCATGTAACAATGGTTCACACTTCTTTTTTCCTCTCCCATCTCTCTCTTTTCGTTACTTTTTTCTTTTTTCTCTATTCTCTCTTATCCTTTTCTCTCTCTTCCTCTCTCTTCTCTCTCCCCTCTCATATTTCTCCTCTCCTTTCTTTTTTCCTCTGTCTTCTCTTTTTCTTCCTTCTATTTTTTCTTTTTCTCTTTGCTTTCTTCTCTCTTTCTCTTTTTTCCTCTTTCTCTCTTTTCTCTCTTTTCTATGTTCTCTATTTCTTTCTCTTTTTCTCTTTTCTTTTTCTCTTTTCTATTTTCTCTTCTTTTTCTCTTTTCTAATTTCTCTTCTCATCCTCTTTCCTATTTTCTCTTCTCTTTCTCTTTTCTATTTTCTCTTTTCTCTTTTTCTCTTTTCTCTTTTTCTCTTTCTCTTTTCTCTATTCTCTTTCTCTATTCTCTTTCCCTTTTCTATTTTCTCTTTTCTATTTTCTCTCTTTCTCTTTTCTATTTTCTCTCTTTCTCTTTTCTATTTTCTCTCTTTCTCGCTTTCTATTTTCTCTCTTTCTCGCTTTCTATTTTCTCTCTTTCTCTTTTCTATTTTCTCTCTTTCTCGCTTTCTATTTTCTCTTTTCTCTTTTCTTTCTATTTTTCTCTTTTTCTTTCACCTCTTTTTCTCTTTTTTTTTGTCCTTCATCTTTTTCACTTTTTCTTTTTTCTTTTTCCCTTTCCTTTTTCTCTTTTTTCTCTTCTTTTTTTCTCTTCTTTTTTTTTCTCTTTTCTTTTCTCTCTTCTTTCCCCCTTCTCTTTCTTCTCTCCTTTTCTCTTTCTCCTCTCCACGCTTCCCCTCTCTTTTCTCTTTGCTCTCATGGAAAGACTTTCATATTTTGGAACAATTTTCCCTCGTGTATTTACTACGTGATATTATATAATTTTTATTTCTAGCAACAATTAAATAGAATTGATGAACGATTCAAAAACTGATGCCAATGATTGCCATTGCAATGACAGTAAAATTATCTGCAGTATCATCCAAAGTGGCGATTTCCATCATGATGATCATAATAACCGTATTACTACTAACGATAAAAAGGGAAATCTAGTAGCAGTAGAAAGAGCATTTCCCCTCGTAGATAATTGCAAACAAACACGGAGAGTAATATTCCTGTAAAATATACGTTAACTGGCTAAATTAATTATAATCATTAATGTTAATATATTCAAATGAGTGGTAGGGAAATTACTGATTTTGCTTCACTAGTACTTCAGACGAAAATTAAACGTTTAGTCGAGGGAAAATGACAATTTAATGAATGCATATAAAGAATAATTATAATACCTAGAAATTACATGAATGCTGTACATACTTGTTGTCACTTGATCTACATTGATAGTCACTCATATAGAATTATCTGAATATTAATAAATATTTGTTTTTCTACAAAAAATGCTTATCCCCCCCCCCCCAAAAAAAAAACTAACATCAGTCTCGAAGGTAATATTGAAAAATATTGTTTCCTTAAAGATGCTGCTGGAGATCCTTGGAGACTTTCACTTGGGCTCCTGCTGCAGCCACAAAATAACTGTGGTGGAAATGACTTTAATATTACTGATAAATCCAGAATGCTTCTGAGATACGATAGAATAAACATGAACGAATGTTGAAACGTTACGTAGACTTGATGTCACATGGTCCCCCACAATACCTACCAGTAAATTCTCGTTTCAACAGACAGATTATTAATTTTGTTACTATTCAATTATTTATCATTTTCACTGCTGCACAGATGTACAAAAATTGACTATCGACAAACACATCATCTTTGGTGAAGCTTTAAGACAACCCAACCATTTGTGTTCTATACATGCTGACGTCTTTACCTTAGAAGCCACCTGATCACCTCTATAGCAGTAGCAGATAAATTAGTACTGCTTATAGCACATGTAATTGTAAGAAGAGCTAAGAAAGCTATGTATCAAATACTATTTATTTAATTTTTTGGTATAATCAAAAGCAAAAATGATGTTGAGACAGGTTTTAAAAGTACATTGTTAACTAACATCGAATAACACTGTCTGTGCAAGGAAAAAGGTTGTCTGCTATTTTCATACCACGTCAAATTATATCTTCGGCAGTGAGAACGAACGTTTTACTACGTAGACGGTGTTAGACCTTCTGTCGAGAAGGTACAAAATATCAAGTGAGGAGAAAGAAAATAGAAAAACCAAAAAATATTATTTAAAAAAATCCGGAGCAACCATATATGGTGGAAGTTATGGCCCCGTTTGAAATTCGGCATCGATTTTTAGCGTGTGAAAAATACTGCAACACTAAAGATGTGTGTGTGAAGAGCGAGCGAGCGAGTGTTGTTTGTAGTCTTTGAAATTTTTTATACAGCTGTTTCTTGTATCTTAGCTTGGTATGGGCAAATTTTTACATCCTCGCTCTACTAGAATTTTCTGAGGTGAAAATTTCACGTTCATCTTTAAAAAAAAAATGTACAACGTTTACAAGGTTAGGAAAGTCGCCAACACTCATTCTCTCGCACTCCCTCAATTTGGGTTTAGAGCGTGGCTCGCCGAGTAAAGACGTTTCTCCTTTGATAGGTCAGGTTGGTGGAAAAGTATTTTTTGGTTCAAACCCCAGGTTGGGCATCTAAGCAAGTTCTAATGTTTTTATTCTTTATATCTTGGATTTGTTTTTATTCTCCCTGTTTCGTGTGAAAGGAAAAATCACAGATATATATGAATTTCTTGGGGGTTATTTTTTTATATAGATGATAAACTTATATATATATATATATATATATATATATATATATTCACATATGAAAATAGGTAGATGAATTCCGCGATAAGGGTTGAATGAATTGGTGGAAAAAAAGGAAAGCCAAACTTTTTAGTTATGGTTTTTCTTTTTCTTTCTTTTTTTTCTCGTTTTCTCCACGTCTTCTTACTTACTTCAAACCCTGATAGTACACTACTTCAAAGCTGTTAATATTGTTAATAAATATTCACGTTTTATCAGTTCCTCCTAACGTTTTATCAAAAAGTGACTGAATTAGTTCAAGTGGAAGAATCCATTCCTTCAAACGGTGTGTTGGAGATATTTTACCAGCGACAGTGTAAATTTCAAGAGGAAGAGTCCATTGTTACGGACTGAAAAATGTACAGGATAAAGTCATCGTCCATTACGTATATTGATCAGTTTCTCTTTCTCATTCTCTCTCTCTCTCTGTTTTGCTTCTTCTTCAATCTCTTCTTTTCTATCACTCTCCCTTCATGTACATGAGCACTGAAGAATTTTTGTTTTTCATTCTGAAAATTTTTTCTCTGTCAGTCTCTATATGAAACCCTTTCACCTATGTCAAAAAAAGTTGAATTATGACATATGTTGCCAATTTAGCCCGAAAATTAGCACCTTTCTTGTTTTGGCAGAGCAAGAATCCAACATTTAGTGCTATTTTCCAGCAATTTTGGCAATTTTTAAAGTTATTTTCCAGCCATTTTAAGAGAAAGCAAGCCATTTTATCCAATAAAATAGCCACAGTATGGCTAACAGTTTCTCAGCGCATTTCAGCGTTTTCCGATGCTTTCTCGTGGTCGACAACATTGACAACGCCTCGAATATATCTTGGGTTCATTTTATTATTGACAAACAATTGTGTAGGGATATAGATTTGCATTAAATTATAGAAAAAATAATCACACACTTAAAAAGCAAATCCAGAATCTGAGGAAAAGATCATAAACGCATTTATGATCAGATCTCGCTGCATTCACGAAGTCTCTTGATGAATAGTTCAAGAACATGTAATAATTTCACAGGAATATGTACCTAGTCACTCACACACCCCCGAGGACATTATCTAATTTAGCTTAAGGGATGTAGGTCAGTATTCTGTTCAGAGATGTTCACGTTTTCAGTGTAATAACAGCGTGAAATTATTCACTTGAAAATGCACGATTCCTAAAATGAGTTGATGAGGTGATGCTTTAATATTCACATACACACACATATACACACACACACACACACATATATATATATATATATATATATGAAAGCTAAACATTCCTCTTCAGTGTGCGTGAGTGAGTGTAATATATTTTCTCCATATTTTTTAGGGTTGGGTTATCTATACATAAAGTGTTCAATATCGGGTATAGAACATATGTAAATAGATGAACATAGAAAACTCAGCATTGACTCTGAGTTTCAAGCCACTGATGAAATCGTCAGACGGTTGCACTCACTAGCATGGCACTCAGGGTCACTACAAAGCACTGAAATGTTCGTTTCCATCGTTTTTTTAAGTATCTGTTTTCCCATGGGTAAAGATCCATCAGATCATCACTTCCAAAATAATGTATGAGAGATAGATCAATCCATTCTCTTGAAGAGATGTTTTAGACATCGAAATACCGTATCGAAATTTTTCTCATGTTTCATTTTTACATTTCTTTTGTTTTGTTTTTTCTACATATATATATTGCATAGTACCGGTCAAAATTGACCTTGTTCTAAGTTCAGTGCAGATAATTCTCATATCACAAAGGTGCAATCAAAGTTAACAGAGCTTGAAATATATAAAAGAGAAGTCATTTAAAACCATCATATGGAAGAAAAAGACGTGAATGTTCCGAAGTTTTTAATTACTGAACTTCCGAAAATGTTTTCCGAAAAAAAAACTCATGGCTCTTTCATTTGCGTTCAAGTGCGCCTACTATTATTGGCACTACTCTGAACTGCATGTTCCTCATCTTTTCTCAGCTCCTGTGACACATCCTAATACTTTCTCAGTTTTTCATTCTCTTCCATTTTCATTGTGCGATCTGCATGTTCACTCATGTCTCTGATTTGACAGATTCTCTTATCCTTGTATTCAACAACCAGATCTGACTTTCTTGCTTAGTCGGGATGGTCGGTTTGGATGTCAAAGTCCCCTAGTAATTGATGGATTTTACATTCTAGGACGGTCTCTGATTTGTACTAGTTCCACTTGTCTACATGGCCGAATCCGAGTCATTGTTTGTTGCACTGCTTCAAGCGCTTTTCATAATATCTTCACTGCTTGCTTGTGCATGTTTTTTCCAATACCGTTCTTCCCTTTTGGACATCGTCTTCTATGTGTCTATTCATATTAATCTTCGTCCAGTTTCCCATCAGTGAGGCGATGGCCTGATGGATTTTCATTTTTTGCTTCCATCAGCCTGCATGTTCGATTCAAAGGAGGGTTTCGTTAAATTTTATACCTGTTTGCTTTATCGTGACAGAACGAATAAACCAACAATCAAAAAAAGGGATATATGCTTTTAAATAATAAGATATATACATCTATAAACACACGCACACATACTATATATATATATATATATATATATATATAATGTGGGAAAAGAAGGGGAATAACATTTTGCTCCAATTTCATGATAGTTCAATCTAGTACAAAGCAGCCGAAATGAGGTACCTACTGCGAGGCAACCTTTGTAGCAATGGCTTTAGAATAATATTGATGTACACGGGATTCTTCTTTCTCTCTCATGTACAAAACATGGCATATGTATAAAAAAGGGGGGTCGAAGATACTCTTACATTCCTTGCATTTACATAGAGATACCGTTTCATATAATTCCTCAAAAATAATTACGTGTAAACACAAACACCATGCATACCTCATATAAAGATAGAAAACTTGTCCCAAGTATATACCGCGAGAGATAACTACATAACTGTAAAATACAGGCATGTTGAGAGATAACATTCGTGAATTCTAATTCTGAGAAACATTTGCGTACACAAATGAGGTTGATACTTACACATAGAATTGCGTCTATATATTTAGTATCGTAAGCGAAGTCTACATTGCCGAGTCTATACTACGAAATTAAGCCAAAAACCATTAACATGAACTAGCACTCTTTATAAAAACCAAACTTTTTACATTATAGACGGTGGTTTCCTTAAGGTGTCCTCATACGGAGCACAATACAAAACCGCACCGTTACGAAAGCGTTTATGTATAAAAAAAATCTTATGATAGCATGAGGAAAGTACCAAGTCTTACTCGAAAACATACTGTACGAATTCGTTAGTTTAATCCAAATAGAAAAATATATCCTTTGCCTCTTTTTATCGTAGGCTTCGTCTCTGTAAATGTACCATAAGTCAGCTATGTACTATCCTTCTTTCTATCTCTCTTCACACGAATATTTAATAACTTGCTCTTATTAACTGCACGTCTTACAAGTAATTTACATAGCATTAATGTTATTCTATCTCTTGTTGATACAAATATGCGATGTATTCGCTTATAAACTTG
>CAUOPZ010000068.1:25000-80000 GCA_963457665.1 Thysanoteuthis rhombus | reverse complement strand
TCGCAACAGTGAAAATTGTACATGAGAGGATAAGTAAATAGTTTTATTTTACACTCTCTGTTTCCGTTAAAAAATTACCGATTATTGATTTTTTTTTAAATAGAAATAGTTTCTGTTTGAAGCAAAAATTGATCAAGTTGTGTCCGGATATTGGAAACTGTTGTTTTTGTTTTCTTTTGTTGTTTGTTTTTTGTTTTTGTTTTTTCAACAACTGAAGAGATTGCCTTTAATGTGTTAGTCTTTTAGAGCAGAATGACTGAAAATAATCATGTCAAAGCCGTATACATTTTCATTAAATTAGATCCATTTATTCATACGGCCAATATTTGGTGCTCTTGACTTCAAAACATTTATTAGAAACCGACTACCACCTCTGGCACCAGAACCCTTAACATATGTTCTTGTAGTTTCTGATTGGTATGGCTGGTTATTTATGTATCACATGTACAGACTGCATCCTTGGAGCTAAAAGGCTGAACATTTAAGCATTTACTCTTAATATATGTGGGCATAATCATTGACTAATTTTCTAGCAAATTATTTCTAGCGTATCTGTTACTTATCACAAATCCTCGACCAGATCATTTCAGTCAATCATCTGCTTAGTTTACTCAAGGCACACCTTTACCCCGTCATTGATAGTAAAACCTTTTGTTTGTTTGGGTTTTTTTGCATAGTTTTTTGTTTCTCTCGACATTAACAATCAGTATTTTTTTTCCTAATACCTACAAAATTCATTACACAAATTATAATGCTTGTAAAATTTCATAATTATTATTATTTGCATTGTCACACCAGTTACCTAATGGTCAGTGCTGGAGATTGAGTGACAGCAAGTCTCCAGCTCTCCTCTCAACGCTTTCACAGTCTGCAGTAGTGCTGTGGTTCAGTTTTACACCAGCTGCCTGGTGATTGTCGCAGGAGGCTGAATGTGAATGTCTCCTCAGGACTCCAGCCCTCCCATCATAGCGTCCTCAAATATCACAGCAACGCTGCGATTTGTACTGTCTCCACCATGCCTTTTTCTTAACTCATAGGTCATCGCTAACATTATCATTATTATTATTACTATTATCATTATTATTATTATTATTATTACTACTACTACTACTACTACTACTACTATTATTATTCACAATAAGCTGATTTGGAATGAGAATAAGAAAGTGTGTTTAATTATATTCTTTTCAATTCAAATTACATGTTTTTTCAACGTCCCCGTTTGACATTGACACCTCGGATCAGCCACAGGTCGACCTCTGTGATCCGAAGACACGTGTTGATTGGGTAGGTCACAGAGTGGTAATAAATTGAATTGCAAAAAAAATGTATCGGATGACAGTGATTGATTTTCAAGTGGAGGAGGCAATATTGTTTTATTATTCAGAATTTACGTATTCAACTCTTTTGTCCCTTTGAATCTACCTTTCAAAAAATATGAACGAGTTGTCTAGAGTAGGCCCCCGTCAAAATCGTAGACCCATGCCATATTGCCCCGCTGGCCCAACCTCTACTCGGTCCTGCATTCAAATTCAGTGGTATGACTGCCTGGATCGGCCTTACTGTCTGGAAACCCCTACAAAGGAGCGACAGACCTCTGTAACTAGCTCTAGCATCTAACAGGGAGAGGGACATTTTATCAAACCTACAATCTAGGGTCCTTGCTGCTCTTTGCACCACTTCAGTGGGCTATGGCATGCGAACTCTTGCTTGGTTTAAAGGTTGGGGTCAACCATGCACACATCAGGCTTCACCTTAAAACTCAGTTGCACAGGTCTTTGGGCTATTCCTGCATCCACTGACACAGGATGTGGGACAACATTCGCAGAGCAAAGCCATAACATTGTAGGGCTAAATCTCTCCGTCTAAAAGCCAGTGGCCGTTGCTCTGTAACGTCCGAAATACGTTACGCTTTGTCTTTGTTCATAAATAAGAGTGAAGATAGTTTACGATGTCAATTTTGGTCGTCTGAAGTTCCTTCGATTGCCTCACCATTGATATATGCCACCAGAAGGAGATAAATTTTATTAAAAATATTCCCAAAATAAAAGTCTCTAAAGAAGTAGAATTCGTTGAAACTTGGTTAAATTATCGATAACTCTCCATTCCTCGTACATTTGTGTTGAGCCAATCTTTCAAATGGAATCCTGGTCTCTACTTGGTTCCGAATGCCGACCACTGACACCTGTGGGATATACGGATACAGGGGTTCGATCTCTGTATAGATTGATCAAATGTGACGATGAAAGTGGCGTAACTAAATCTCTCACCTAACATTGCTCAGGAGCAGAGCAAAAGGAGACAGTCATCCCCGGGCGTAGGTATGAAGGGCCCTCTAAATTTCCTGGACCTATAATGCCTGTATACCCTCCCCAAGGATATCGCACTATTGCGTTATATTCATCCCCACAAGAAGTGCTGACTTTGACTCCGAATACTCTCTTCGCCCCTGACCCTCCCCCCGAGACCCCTTGCACACGCTGCTGATCTCCGTGTGCTGTACTAAGCTCGGCTTAGTAAATATGGAGATATATCTACATCAATAGAAAGATGATGAAGAAAAACAAAGTTGATACAGATAAAAACGGATAGCTGGACAAGTATTAATAAAAACAAATCCATTCGGATAAAATCTCTTTCGCACACCCTCAAATACGCATGCACGTCCACGACACGTGATCTTAGGCACGTACTATCTACACCTACTACTACAGCGTAGAGCCTTTTTGTAAACGCCTGTTCTGTACACACATGCACACCGTTTCCACGTTCTCGTTCAGCGTTCTTCTCTGGCTGACTTGACCCAACTTCACAAATCCATGAATTGCAATCGCAATATTATAAAAAAAACAAAACAAAACAACTTATTTCCTCTTTAGCAAATCAAACAAAATGAGTGGGGGGGGGGGAATGAACACTAATTATCCCCCGTTCAATTTTCGCAAACGAATGCAATTGAATCTTCATTTAATGTAATATGGTTTCTTTTATGCCGCATCCTAGTCGCTACTAACAGACCAATTGCTTATGTTTCAAAGTATAGTAGCTTATTGTTGAAACCCATTCAGGTCTTTGATTGTTGTCTCGAAACAAAATATCTGCAATGGATTTATTTCGTACGCTAAAGCGAACAATGAGGGTATCTATGCATTATCACTTCGAATTGTAACCAACTCATTGAAAAAAAAAAGGTAAAACTAAAAAAAGGTCTGTTTATGTAGCGAAGAAAAAACTGTTTTTATGTCAATGTACTGGTATGTAGGTTCGTGGTCGCTTCTTTTAAGGAAGCTATTAATACAGAAATATCTTTACTGGGAAACTGAAAGCCGGAATTTCGAATGCTGATTTTCAAAGCAGGTAATCCTTCTCTGCTAAGAGGATTTTTTTTTCAACTACTATGTTAAATCGATCTACCTGGGAGCATTATTCGTCCGAATTAATCATTCAGTTCTCCATAAGGAGCTCACAGTAGACGACCCTTCTAATCTCTATGTATTCATAGCATCAGCTTCTTCGACTGAAGACCGGCCTTTAGTACATAGCATCAGCTTCTTCGAAGACCGACCTTTACTATATTTAGTAGTGGTTCACTTCGCTTGTTTTTGTTAACTATCCGGGTATCAGTAAGTGTTCAAGTTTTATTTCAAAAATGCACAATTTGGTACGTTTAAAAATCAAAATTCATACTGAAATAAAATCCAGAAAGTGTTTTTATTCTCTTTTTTTTTCTTTTTTGTTCGCTCAACTTATGTCGAAATCAAACGGATAACATAACCAAGCTAACAATAATCACTTTCAACGTTTGATTTGGATGTTTTGAGTCTGTTAGCTATTCCCTACGTCCGTCGTATGAGGTCAATTATTCTGAAGTAATTCATTGGCTTGATCGGAATCGACAACGTGAAACATCGTTCATCGAGAAATCGGCTGCACAAAACTTCGCAAACAACTTTTGACACGTCCGATCATTCAAATTGTACCTTGTCATAAACTAGACGATTCTATTTGCGCCTGAGTTGCGTTTTCCTTCCTTTTGAAAAAAAAAAGAAGCGTGATATATCGGAAATGCTGCTCAATTTCTGCCATATTTAACGTCAGAATGAATAAACAAAAATACGCCAATTTTGGCATTATTAAATGCCAGTGTCACAACACAATCAACGGCGATCTCTTTGAATGGTGTCAGTTGAAACTCAACGTTCTTGATGCCATTTGACGAGGAAAACAGATTGGACTTTTCGGACAACCAAATATATAAATAATATTCACACAGACTTTTTATCTTCTCAGTTAGCGGAACAGGAAGATCTACTCTTATAAATAACTAAGGCAACGCCCGTTCCAAAGATTCCTGTTTAGGAAGACCCGGACTTGGGGAGCATCGCGCCTTATATTAATGTTCCATCTGTTGGACGAAACGGCTTCGAATTATTTCGGTTACTTCTCTTAGAACTGGCAACTTATATATTTTATATCCCAATTTAGATTTATTGCCGATTTAGATGTTTTTTTAAAATTTCATATCTACGATTTTAGATAAAAGATTTTTTTTTAATTTACTTCTATTAGATTTCTGGAGAACCGCTGATCCAAACTACTTGTGTTCTGACTGATATATCTGGTGGATGCCAACTTCAGACATTGATTCATTGTTGAGTATCCGCAGTGCATACGTACACTCAGAGATTTTTATAATGATCGTTTGATAATCAAATCGTCTATTAAAAAGAAATCTGTTTGAATACCCTGAGTATTCTTTTCCGATCCAAAAGGAGAAAATGACGCAGTGACTAAAGGAATAAAGACTAATTTGATACCAAGACCGAAGCAAAATACTCGAAGGTAAATCTGACGAGGAGAGGGGTGGGGAGATTTAGAAGAGAGCCAGGGGTCGACTAAAATGGAGAGACGTCGACATGGCATGTCAGGCTTAATTTATGTGTTAGGATCAACAGAAGAAGAAAAATGGGTATTTGCTTTATTTATTTATGAGTCTATGAAAGTATTTTTAGTGAAGACGTAAAAAATGGAATCAGCATCGGTCATAAGTATAATTTATGTGCAGGTTTTTCTTCTAGAAATTTTTTGTAAATATACATATATAGATGTATCTTGTAGTTGTATTTCGAAATTTGACGGAGATATACACTTGTCGATTTACACGTCCCCAATCCCCCACTGCTCTACGTCAAGCATATACAAATTTTTCGCTGGTTATCCAAAAGTAGAATGTTCCCACAAAAAAAAAAATTCGTAACTGGAAATGGCGTGAAGTGAAGAAGCAATTGCCATTAATCTATATGGCGTTCCCAGACCAAAGAATCGGAGGTTGAGTTTTGGCGGACTACAGGAGACTGCTATAGAAGAAAGTGTGCGCTGCCTTTATAATGGCTTGCTTTAAAACGAACGTTGAACGCTATTTTCATATTTCGCCTTACTTTTATGGAAGCGAGAACGTGATGTGATATGAAAAAATCCAAGTTCAGGTTAAAGATGAAAGTAACTACTTCTTGCCGCTTCTGATCGGGCTCTAGAGATCGTTAGGAAGGAGTGATTAACGTAAATTCCTTCTCATCCACTTTTTTCTCATTGCCATCGTGGCATGTAAGTGACGAGACATGTGCTGAAAGATAGAAATATACACACACACAAACATATATGCACATATAACACTTGATCTCTCCCCACCTCTCTCTCTCTCATATATATATATATTGTCATCCACAGACAGCTGTTTCGATGTATTACATCTCTTCAGTGTGGTTATAGACTTTCCATTATCCCATCCAGTACTGCAAGGCAGAATTGAAACCTTCACTTCAGACCTCTGGACTACGGAACTTGACAGTCAGTAAGGCTGAATTTAAGCGATATATCTATTTACACAGAAATTCCTTATCTACCAGAGTTCTCTATTCCTATGAAAGAGCATTATATATATATATATATATATATATATATATATATATATATATATATATATATATATATATATATCTTTTTGTTTTTTGGCAAATGTTCTGTATGATAGAGACACACAAATACTCACACATGTCGCTCTGCACACAGTTATCATTCACTTTCCGCCTCTCTCTCTCTCTCTCTCTCCTCATGTATGTAAGTTTTTCATATCTCGCATCCACTCACAAAGCCAAATTTGTCAATACTTCCAAAATATCACCTTTCATTTCATTTATTGGTCTATAAATCAGTTGTATATATTGATGTTACTTTCGCCTCGATCATGTGTGTGTGAATATTTATCTCTGTCAAATCTGACATTAGATTTTTGACGAATGTATCGAACTCGTCTCTCGAAAAATGGATAAAACCGCCATGAATCTAACTTTAAAATGTGACTATCGGTTTAGGTGACAAAGCTGACTCGATGTACCCACTAAATCATGTTTGAAAGCATCACATGTTTTGCGCATACAAGGGTATTTTACTGACTTGTTTGGACTTCAGTTTGTACATGCCTAGGTTTATTTTTATTTATTAACATAGATCAATATTTGTCAAAATTGTACGGATTTTGTTGGTTGATTTAATGTCTTACGTTCGTCAAAACCATGGTAGATTTCTCAAGTACAAGACTGAAATCAAGGGTAAATTATTCTGCGTATATTCCGGAACTAAGGTTTTTCACCCCCAGGTGGGGGTTGAATAATTTCAAAAGTGGGCGCGAGTACGCAGGAAAAAAGTAAGAATTTCTCAAATCATTTTGGGCATTCTCTTAAGGTGTTTGTATAATATCGTGATGAACATAAATTATGAAAATTATTTTTTCAGATTTCCAAAAACCAATTCCGAAATGATTTATTAGGAAAATGAGAAGGAGTGTGGAGTCAAGGTCCAACTACTAAATAAGTGAGGCGTTGTGGTAAAAATGTCAAAAATCGTTGGTCCAGAGATACTCAAGCGGGAGGCACCTGGCACCCAAGGGTGGAATTTCCTGGTTGGTTTAGCCAGGGGAAGAACACGTAATGAAAAGAGAAATGGTGAAAAAAAGAATTCTATATGACGGTTCAAAATGAGAGAGGAATTGAGAATTCAGGGCTCGCAAGGGGAGAGATGTGATGGGGTGATCGCAAAGGGGAGGAATGCGACCTGGGACGCAAACAATCACCGCTGGGGTTAATTTTTTTGTTGTGTTGATTAGATTATCAACATTATCACTTGTTCTACAACTAAGGAAAAAATTACAACCTTCACGACAAAAACCGTATTCTTAATACACTTTCAAAGACTTGTCACCGTGTTATTATGATTGACTTGTCGATTTTTATAACTATAAATATTTAGAGATCGCTGCAATACGAGTGTCGTTGATAACATGGTCAGTATGATTAGTATCTGCATCCAGGCTTCCATTAATTAAACAAATTTAACAGATTATTACATAACAAATCCAGACTCTCTAAAAAACAAACGTGTATACGTCTCCATATGTATTGACTCACGTACGTCCATATTCATTCACATATACAGGTGCATATGATTACATACGTGGGCATAAATATGCGCATATCGAAATTGTGTGTAAGTTATGCTAAAATAATGAGGGGACGTGGTGAAGTACACACGTATTTTTATCTACGGTTGATTTTATCTGGACAGTAAAAAAAGTGGGAGACATAATAATAATAAAAAAATGAGCGCATGTAGAACAGATTTGGTTAGTTACTCAATACAAACCGTCACCTGACCAACGTCTCTTGGCTGCATTTTGTGTTGGGGAAAAGGGTGAAATATGGATAAGTTACAACTTTTGCCCTTTGTTAGTCAGTGATCACTAAAAAAAAATTCTTGATTTTCGAAAAAAACAAAACAATTGTGAATGGACACAAACTAGGGTCAATTTAGCATAATCTCAGATTACAAATTGAACCCCCTACAAAAATTCTATTTAGTTTTTTTTTGGGGGGGGGTTCAAATTCTTTTTTCCTAGACATATTAAAGAGTAAAAGCCCACAAGCTCCATTGGCTTCTATGCATGATTCATGCCCGCCAATCAGCAGGATAATCTTGAAAAACCTAAGAAATCTGCTTGGACAATTTTGGTTGATGGCTTCGAATGCACGCTCGTAGATTCGCGGAAGTATTTCGAAGAATCCATTCATTAAACGGGTGAGTGCAGGATCGGTTTATAAATTTTGAGCGCACTTGCGGATGTGGTGTCTGTTTCATGTACCGTGATAAATTCGATGATGCCTGGTCTATCATGTGAGCGAAGTCCGGTTCAGTCAGGAAATGTTAATCATGACTTGCAAAAGGCGACCGAAATAAAAAAAAAAAAGGACCATCTTGGCCGCGCTAGGATCAAACTCTTGCTTCATCAAAAACCTTAAATGTAAAAAAGATAATTCATTTCTCCATACAATATTATTCCAAAACTACGTGTCCCTTTCCAACTCCTTCATTAGTAGTTCCTATGATAAAACAAGTCGATCTGCGTTGAGAGAGTGCATTTGTCATCAGTTTTAGCGTGCGCAACTCTTATTCGTGCCATCATGTCATCACTGGTTTTTTTGGCGAAGTCATAGTTATGATAAACGAAAATAGTCAAAACTCGATAGTGGGAGTTAGGCAAAAAAATTGTTATAGAAATTAACCAAGAAACCTTTGAAGGGAATTTATTAATTCCACGATTCCTAGGGTTCTATTCATTTTCTTTTTTTTTTTTGCATGAGCATATTGGAACTCTTTCGTTGAAAGAGGACAGAAGGCTTGATTTGTCCGAAATTTAACAGTGTTGCCCGAATTGCACTGATTTGTTCGAAAATCAAGGTTTTACCTGAATTGCTTGACTTCTTCATCCCAGCTCTCACTACAACGCAGTTCTGTGTGCTTTTCTTGTTCGTTCATACTTGATACTTCCTTCCATATAATTTCACATTTTGTTGAAGTACACACTCCGAAGTTCTATTCCTTCCATATCTTTTATGTTACCTTATTAATGTATATTTCCCCTCTCTTTATATTTGTATATTAAGATTAGCGTACTACGCTGCAGGATAAAGATTGACGTATAGAGATTGTGTTGCGACAATCTTCGAAAATTAGCATTCGATATTTTGGCTCCTATTTAAGCTCGACAACTAATACCATCGCAAAATGCACGCCTATCTCAGCCATGAAACAGGCTAAGTCTTTTAGTCTTTGTACAATTTTAATCACAGAAAATAGAATAAACACAAATCCGTGTCATGAATCATAATGAAGTAATATTGAGAGTATTATGATTTGAGGACGATGTCATTAAGGATCAGAATATGAGAAAATATATCAGATTTTTCCAGAGTTACGTACGAGAGTTGTTTTCAGAATGCTCCAAGTATTTACTTCCTATAAAACTGTTTGTAAAGTGCGGGTAATTCCATCAAAATTAAAGTTTCATTCGTGACATTTCACAAGAGTGATATACATAGATATTTGCGGAAGGATAAACAACCAATGTATCCTCCCGATAGTCACTTATAAAACCGAAACATAGAACCTAACCAAGAGACTAAACCTCAAACTGAGAACCATGCAACGTGCACATGAAAGAATTATGCTCTACATCACATGGAGAGATCACAAGACAGTACAATATATCCGGGAGAAAACATGAGTCTGAGACATCTTGACTCCATGAGAAAACTCGAATGCCAATGGGCCGGCCATGTTGCTAGAATGGCAAACAATCGATGGACATCGCGACTCACAACATGGATCTCCAGAGATCACATGCGCAACCGAGGCTGGCAGAATACAAGATGGAGAGACGAACTAGACAAATTATGAAAGTATTGGCTCAGCGATGCCCACAGTGGAGAGGTGTGTCGAATCCTTGGGAAGGTCTAAGTCCAACGACGGACGTTAAAAGACTGATGATGTTATATGAATGTAAATTTATTTCCACCCTCATAAGCACACCCTCATACAGAATATCTCTTAATTCCTTCAATGAATTATCTATCACACCCTTCTCCTCCCCTCCACCTCCAACAAACGCGTCGGTTTCTCCCATCCTCTTGTACTCTGGCTGTCTCCAACAAACTTTTTGTTGTTCTCTCCCTCCTTCAATCTCCCTACCAGCTCTTTTTCTTGACTCTTTTCCCCTCCACCCTCCTCTCGCTCACAAGTGAAAATTCACCCTCTTTCTTCATCTCCACCCCCAGCTTCCTCACACACAGATTCTTTTCTCTTGTTCTCTACCTCCACCTTTCACTCCCCAAAAACAAGGGAAATCGTTTTTTTTTCATCTCTCTGTACCTTCTCCATCAAACAATAGATTTTTTCTCGTTTTCCTCCAACCTCCTCTACCCTAAACAAGAGACATCTTTTTTTCCTCTCACTTTTTGCTACTCACCTCCTCTGTAGAATAAAGGCTCCCTCTTATTCTCTCCTTAAATCTATTTTAGACTCTCTCTCTCTCTGCACTCCTCCATCTTCATCAGTACCATCACCTTATCCTTATCTTCCCTTCAGTAGTTTTCTCTCCCTCTCTCAACCATTTTCTTGGCCTCCCTCCGCCACATTCTCCAATCAATTACATGAGTGAGACCACAACTAACGTCCTGGAATGTGTACGACTTGAACAATAGTTATTAGCGAGCATCACTGGCGTAGCACTGTCTCCCGACCAAGCGCAGCAAGTCACTCACGCAGAAAGATAACTACACGGAGACACGCGCGGCCCTGGGCCTCAGGGTTGAGCGTTAATTCTTTACCCCCGCCTCATGCACACTGAGGCATAAACATATACACTTAGCCAGTTAAGCATACCAACAGAGAGGCACGTTGAATTATTACATGACCAGGAAGAAGAATGTTGCACTTAGTACTTTCTAGCAATATGAAGCAGACAAGATTCGGACGAGCAGATTTCTCTGACCAAAAGTACACATATCTAGGTTGAGGAAAACGTCATCCTTTTTGCCTTCTCTACCATTCATATTTCTCTGTCTTTTTACAATATTTCTCCATTAGTCGATTATTCACCTTCTTGCTCTTCATTTTCCTTTCTTTCTCCTTTCTCTATTCGCCCCCATTTCGTCATTTTCTTTCTGTAATTCTTGCTTTGTAAAATAACAGCAAAAAAAGCCACGATTCTGAAACCTTTGTCTCGATTACGAAGCCGGTTTGGTTCATTTCAAAGTAATAATTCATGATGCATTTTCCAGGATTGTGTGTAATGCAATGTTGATATTAAATAAATACAACAACATTTTTTGATACTGAATTTTTATGCAGGTCTAACATTGATAAAGAGTTAAATACGACTTTCACAAAATATATCTCCATGTTCTTTTACAATCAACTGAAATGTTCTTGGATATATTGACTAAGCTTAGTTTAGTAAGGAAAACCATTTTAAGTGTAGAGACTCTAAAATGGTCTAAACCAGCTCTAAGTACGCTAAGTTATTAGAATATAAAGAGAAATGATTCAAAATATCCCCTTCAATATTCATTATAGGTACTAGAAATTGAATTTATACAAGTCAGTTGACCCAGTCTGTTCAATGTAGATAGAACTGTTTCTATGTAATGATGTGTGTTAGGCGTGCTGCGATACTAATGCAAGAAGGTGAAGTTGTGGGTTACTAGGTGTTTACTAAGGCACACGGTTAGTATGGAAATGGTTTGGGGGAACTTGGTATGACTGTATTTTGGATTTGTGTTCGAGGGTTGAAGGAATGTGCGAAGTGCAGCTGGAGTTCCGTAAATACCCTTATGTAATTTGACAAAGGAAAGCTAATGATGAATGTCTTCATTACTAGACACAGAAACAACGAAATTAAGAAGAAGGCACACGCCATACTCTCCCGTTTCCCCCAGACAAATTCTTTCTCTGAGCATATATATATATATATATATATATATATATATATATATATATATATATATATATATATCGACTAAAGCCATTATTTTCATTACTACTTTCTTATTCCTGCTATTACCCAACCTATTCTCCAATTTGGCCCGTATTGGCTGAACATTAAAATTCACTTGACAAGTACACGGTTATTGTTAAAAATAAGAATCTCCAGACAAAGCAATGAGTTGTAATGGAATCGTGAGCATTCAAAATGTTTGCTGCCACGAAGGCGATAACTTGTCAATCCAATACCACGGACGAGATAATTTGCCTAACGATTGTGTAATTCTTTCTTAACATCTATGCACATATTACATTTATTGGATACCCAGTTGCACGTATCAGTAGAATGAAGTATGTAAATAAAACCGTTTTAAACATCCAATGGAGAATTTTTATCTACAATCAATTTTTATGAGAAAAAAAAACAGCTCAGGAGTTATAGTGTTATAATATATTTGGCTGCGAACTGGTTAAGGAAAAAAAGCTATAAGGAGGCGATTTCTTTTTTATGAATTTTGACCTAGGGGAGATTAAAATACGACCAAGATTCTATTTTGCTTGTAAAGAGAAATATACGTGTATAAAAATTCGCGAAGAAAAACTGTGTATAAGATTCCCCTCAACGACGACCCCATTGGTTGACCAAAGTAGACAGTGAAATGAACATTTACAGAGGTGCTCACAACTGCATTCAAATGAGCTATTGCATACAGTTGTGTACACTCTTGCACAATCCAGTTTTAAAAAGTCTATTTATGAAACACTAACATTTCCCCTCCCGAGAAAACCTAGAAATACAGCGCATACACTCAGGAGCTGCAGGAGCTGGCAGTAAGCCCGGGTCAGATAGGAAAAATAGGCTCCATTTTAAACTGAAAGTGCTACTCAAGTATTTTTGTAATCAGTACTTATCATGGGTATTTACTGGAGTAACCCCGCACCCAGAATTGTAGACCCAGGCCATATGGACCCACTGCCCACTCCCTTTGCCCTAGCCAGCCCCCATGTAGACAGGAATAGACAAACGGCATAGCATGATGTCAAACAAAGCCTTCCCCTTTGGTGTTCTCCCTAAAATTTATAGCATGGAGTTCATAGAGTACAGATGAAATTCTTTTCCATTTAGCTCCCACGCTTATTTCGGGAGGATGTCCTGACAGTAATCCGATACCTCATCCTATTCCTATTTGCAGTCCCTACTTATGTCCTGTCCCATGTCCTTAGGCGCCACCTGTTCTCTTCTTCTGTCTTCTGTCTGTAGATTTCTTCTCAGAATACACTTCTGTACTTTCATTAATTTAATTTTTGTTTTGCAACGCATCTTCTATCTTCGATTTCTCCTCTTTCTCTCACTCTCACTTTCTCTCTATGTGATCTCATTTTTCCCTCTTTGCACCCCGTTTCTCTCTCTTTCTCTTTCCACCTCGGTGTTTTTCCTCATTCTTATCACTTGTAGCGAGACAAAAGCATTATCTGGAAGGTTTTAGAAACTCTGTCCTCTTGCTAACAATTTCATCATGAATAATTGACTGGATGCCCAAGTAAGCTCTTTTTCTTACACGCACAGTAATTTTGTATAGTTGTGTATAATATATTTCAGAGAAGGAGATGCGTTACTGTTAATCTACAATTATCAAACACCGATCTCTCGCAACGATGGGAAATCCACAACTATCCCAACCACGCATTTGAAGTCTTATTTTTGCCTTATGAGTTACCAAAACTACTACAAGGGAGTTTGATCCTTATTCAAATATTTTTCTCGCTCTCAGACAAAGCTAAATTTAGTAAATATTTATTTGGATATATATCTGTTTGTTTGTCACGTTCACTGCTACCCTGGATGATAAATCTTTACGTAAAGCCATTTATCTTTTTTCTTTCAAAGTTACCATCAAAATAGTTTTATAAAACTAGGCTTTGTTATGTTAATGAAGTATAAATCATTGAACTATAAAAGACTTGTCTGAGCGTCATGTTCGGTTTTCACCTAAAACCGTCGCTATTTAATCCATTCAGGGCTGAATATGTATATGGTATAGATCTTTTTAAAAATATGGGAGGGTAAAGATACACCGAGAATTCAGATTTTATCATTATTTGATTTTTTTTTTAAATTCAATTTTTGGGCAAAACTGGGAGTTGGGCCTTATGGCCCTTCCACCCTACAAGGAATATTTTCTTCTAATATAAGCCATCGTTATGGGCCATGTGGCCTTTCCCTCCCTGAGAAGGGCTATAGAATCTTAGATAAAACCGTGCAATGGACATGGCTATGCGCCAGAGGTAATACGACATATTCCAAAAGACGTACGTGTGCGTCGTGTGGCAGCAAACGAGTTTATTTGTTAATAATGTTAAGTATGGAAAATCAGCCATAATTACTTGTTCATAAACCAGTGTAGCATCTATTGGCTCGGCATTATCGTTCGTTTTGTTTTGAAAAGGACTAGTAGATATGCTGGCATATTAGGTCTTATATATAAATCTTTAACTACGATGAAATTCGAACGTTATTGCGTTCTCGGTGGTACTATTTCTGTGGATATCCAAAACTCTGGAGGGAACTTCAAAGCCACTGGTCTTGCAGTTTCCGGGGTCAGACATCTGTACGAGATGCGTTTCGTTTGTCGAAAGCCTTTAATGAATATCTTCTATTGATATTGATACTAACGCGATTAAAAGAACTATGGACTAAAAGTCTATGAACCATGTTTTGTTTTTTGGGGGGGGTTTCTGTTTTTTCAGTCTATTTGAATAAAAATGCAAACGTTATGTAATAAAAATTACTCATTTTATTCAGTCTCAACTGAGATTCCGTTATTCAAAATTTCAGTAGAGCTTGGGTTAGAACATCGTAATTGTGGGACGAGAAAAATTGATGCGTTTTTGAGCGTGTAACTTCTCCTTCGTCGCTTTTCAAGATCAACCCGTGTGGGTTTTTCTCTCAGAAAGACATAATCCCATTTGGGCTCCCTGCCCTCTTAATATATCCGGTCCCTATATCTGTTCCCTGTAATAGTTTCTTGCGTTTATAGTTAGCGCCCACACACACGGAATGAAACCACGAAAAGACAGTCCCGATACAATATCCGATTGCACAAAGCTTTTAGTTTTCTTGAAATAAGATTTCTATCTTCAATTCAGCATTATTAGACTAATTGATAAGCATGTAATTGAACACAAGAAGTTATCCACAACGAATGGTATCTACTTCCAGCAGTTGCAGGAATGGCTTCAAAGAAGAATCACTCTGTAGAACTTCTGATAAAAGCATTTAAAATATAGGCCGGGTCCTCTTTGTGGTTGTTCACACAGATTGTCTCAGTATTTTCTTTCACTTCTCTAAAAATGATGATCGTGTTCCAATGAAAATTTGCTCCAATGACACAGGGGGTGATATTTTTCCCACTTGTATAAATATACGATGATTATCTCACTCTCAGTCGTAGATGGTTTGTGTAGCTTCCAACAGGTGGCAGTGTGTAGGATGTTTCTATCTGCTAAAACCGAGTCGCAGAATTCAAAGACAATAATCATATTAGCCAACATCAAAGATGTTTGTTTTGAAAACCTCCGTGCAAAATCATGATATTCATATTGTGAAATAATTCATTATCTGCAACTTATTTACATTATAAATAAAACCCGAAAGAGTATCATGTTTTTGCTTACTTTGTGTCTCATCTTGATAAGAACTGTTTCTAAGATTTTCATGCACGGGGAGAATTGGTGGAGTTGTCCTGGAGTAAATAAATCAATCTTGGGAAAGCATGTCACATGTTTTTCCCACGGTGTCATTTCTTTTAACAAATTCCCAACTTCTTGGAAATAGAAGCTGTCAAGTTAATTAGAAGGTTTCTTAAGATTAAAGCATTGATCCTTCAACGAGATAATTTTGCGATTTCCTTGTCCTCAAAATGAGTTCTAAGAATGAGCAAATGAATTTGTGATAATCGTGTTTACACCAAAGATATTAGTTCATTTTTATACCTTTTTTATTTCGCTCAAGGGAATTTATTTATATTTACAGCTGTGATATCGACATTACATTGATTGACTGTATTCTTTAGCTGTAGTAGTATGGAAAATCCTAGAGCAGCATTTGATCCACTTTTATTTGAAGCCATTACATCTCTCCTTTGGTGAGGGTCATCACCCCACCCCCCTTCGATTTCTTGGCAGATCTCAAAGATCCCAGTCTTGTATCACTGGGATCTGACCGCTGCTTACTAAGCACGTTTGTGCAGTGACGGCCTCTACGAACTTTATAGATGTTGGACCCATCTACTTCATTATCAGACATCCATTTTTTTCCCAATAATGCATACTAGTCATTGTCCTACCACCAATTACTGGTTGGAAATACTTTTATCGGTGAACTATAATCTGAGAATAAGAATTTTTTTCTTCATGAAAATAGCGAAGTGACAATCCCTGGAAAAAAATTGACAACAAAACTCGCTTCCAACAATGCATCTGAATCTATAAAATAAGAGTCCCTCCCTTTTGGAAAACTAGAAACTATTTTCCGTAAGAAACTTCTGCACTCTCTTAATAGGAAGATTTCTTAGTTTTACGTTTTATTTGTCAGAGGGAGAAGTCGGTTTGGATGATAATTATCAATTCTGTTATCTGGATTAGGTTGGGTAATCATAAGAAATTACTATTGTAACCCTGTTCCTAATCTTTTTTGTACAATCACTTTCAAATCACAACAGGCAAATCTTTGCAGTAAACCGTAAGACGTTAGCTAAGTAAGTACTGCTTATAGTACTTTGATGCCAGGGTGTACTGCATTTTGACCGAACTCTGCTTCATTCATGCAGGTCATCCAATAATTGCTATAATCAAACTAGGATGCAGAATGCAGCAAAATTAAAATGAGACCGCGCAATCAGATGCTTGTGAAATGAATTATGTAAAACAGAGGGTAAAAGGAGATGAATTAGTAGATTCTTAAGAGCAAGTCGTGTAATGACGGATTCAACGGATGTATTTGAGAAATCACTCTGTGAGATCTAATTATCTATCTTCGGATACGAAGCAAAATGCAGGAGGAAATCTTTCCCTGGTTCCATTCAGACGAGCCAGAATCGCTTCATTCATAACGATACTCTGGCATGCATGAGTTTGCTTCCCATGGTTTTTTTTATCGATTGACTATTGGAGAACCAAATAAATGACGAATTCTCCAAAAATATAACCAGGTGAGATCTGGTTCACCTGGTCCACATGCCAGACACTGAAGGTCAATAATGTATGGATCAGTCAGAAGTTAGAATAGTGAGCAAAGAAATACAGAGATAGTGACTAGAGTAGCAAATTATACTAAAGGTGAAGTACGTCTTCTGCAGTAATAGCCAATTCAAAAAATGTTCACCAGGTGTTGAAGCCGGAAGAGAGAGACGGTATTGAAGTAGAATTTAATTTAATTAGAATTGAAATTCGGGGGAAAAAACCGACGATTTCTTCAGGAAGTTTTCTCACGGAAAATACTCCAAAGTTAATTCCGAGATGTTTGTGTCCTTTTTGGTATTTACGAGATGTGAACACATACACACTCCCCTTCTCTCATGCACAAACACATACGCACGCACACATATATATGCGTGTGTGGTGTGGAGGGAATAGGGATGTATACAGAAAATATTTAAACCACTTGGGGAAAGCAGAAGTCAAAAAAGAATGCTTAAAGATGAGCGGAATAAAGACGAAACGAAGTGCCCTCCCCTATAAGATCATAATAGTAGACGGTGAGGTTTTTAGAAGAGGTTGACGAAAGCGTTTACCTGGGTCATGAAATGAAGTTGAAGGCCATGAGAGCAAAATGAAACGATGTATGTCAATCGGCTGGGAATTATTTGGTATGGATAGAGACATATTGAAGCGCACCTTACCGATAGGCTTAAAGCCCTAAGTACACAATGAATGCCTCATATCAGCTATGACAATGTGAAACCTGGAAATTAACAAAGGGAACTGAGAATCAATTTGGAATTGCACAGAGAGACCTGGAAAGAGCAATGCTATGAATAATACTTAGAGATAGAAATATACCAACGGATCAGATAAAAGGCTGGAATGAAGGATTTACAAATAATTAAGCAATAAAAATGGAGATGTACTGGACACTTTGCAAAGAAAGATGACTACAGATGAAGCAAAGGGCTATGATTGGTGTCCACGTGACAACGCAGTAGGAAGATACCAGACACAAGATGGGGGGAGCAAAGGTTTGCTAGTAAGACTCGCAGTCGCATAAGGAGGAAATTGGAATAGAAGGAGACTTATATCGGCTGATGATATATCGAAACAGTAAACTTTCATAGAATAAAATAATTATTTCACATTTATAAATTGCTCTGGTTTCCAGAAGTCAGAGCTTTCGCCATAGGCGATGAGGTGTTATTGAGGCTCGGCCTTGCTATGCGCAAGAGGCCATGGATTCGTCCTCAAAGAATCACTTGGCCCTGTCTCTGGGGAGCAGCCTGTCCCGAGGCAGTACCGTTTCATTGATGGGTTGGGCCTACCCTGACGCCTTCGCAACACAAGTTGCGGGGATTGGAGCGATTTTTGCAGAGCTCTCGGTATTGGGACTATTTTTGTGTTTTTATTTGAGTGATAATTAAAATGAGAGTAGAGTCGAATTACGACCAAATTTGTCTCTTTTTTAGTCATCTTTTTCGTTACTTTTTTGTCACCTTCTCTGTTCCTTCCTCTTATTGTCACTCTTCATTCGTCTATTTTTTGTCACATCCCGTCCCCTATCTTTTCTAGTCTCTCTTCCACTGCCCTCTCATTCTCTCTCTTCCACTGCCCCTCTTTCTCTCTCTATTTCTCTCCCCTCTTTCTCTCTCTATTTTTCTCTCTCTATTTCTCTCCCCTCTTTCTCTCTCTATTTTTCTCTCTCTATTTCTCTCCCCTCTTTCTCTCTCTATTTCTCTCCCCTCTTTCTCTCTCTATTTCTCCCTTCTTTTGCTCCCCTCTCTCTCTCACTATTTCTCCCCCTCTTTCGCTCCTCTCTTTCTCTATTTCTCCCCTTTCCCTTTCTCCCCCAATCTGCTCCCCTCCCCGTCTATTCCGCTCCCTTCTTCCTCTTAGTCCTCTTCCACTCCCCTATTCTCCCCCTATCCTCCATTTTCACTCTACCCTTCTTTCTCCTTCTCTAAAAGTATCCATCTAAACATAAAATTGACCTGCGCTGCGGTAAAACTCTACTGAACTCTACCTTCAGTTCTGACGTTCTTCAAACGCTTCATGTAAAAACGTCTATAGTTCACTTTGCGCTGTCACTTGCGTGTCAACCAATGCATCACTGATTAGTGTACAGGTCGTTAAGTGAAAATACCAAAATTTCGCTGTCGGAAACTGATCAAATTTTGGGGAACCAAAAAAAAGATGTCGTCACAGAAAACGCGCATCCGAGTATAACACGCATATAACAAAAAACTATGGTTACTTAAAATCAATTCCCACTAAATTACTTTCACATATGCGATGTACAAAGGCGACATCAAGTAATAAAAAGTTCACCATCGTGTAACTGTGCAGGGATCTTCTCACGCAGTCATCGACGATTCTGCCCAGGTAGAAAACAAGAGAGATGTAAATATTGTGTTTTCACACGCAAAAACACGTTCGTGCTATGAAACATTCATAAAGAGAAACCGTGATATTTGCCTTTAAGCTTCTCATACGATTGTAGCTTCTTTCATCAATCGTCCAATATTCAAGTTGACTTAGAAGGACTTAAGGAATGACTCTCATACTCAAAGTTACGACATATGGGGTCTGCTGAGCACTTGGAATAACCTCTCACAATTGAGCAATAACGTTTTTCTAACAGTGGAAGTACAACAGCGGAGAACCGTGTTTCTTTGTTATAAATATTGAAGATCACGCATCTTATTTACAGACTGGGCGAAAAAAGTAACAGATAATTCTTTTAAAACACTTTCTTTATTGGTAAGATAGCCAAAACCCTCTAAATCTGGCGTTTTCCACTTGGAGTGTAAATGTATACTAACAGAAATACCCGGTGTCGCGAGGTTTTTTAGATACCTAAATTAGACACAATCACATGAGTCGGCTATAATTGGTAGCAATCGCTTTGAAAAGATGCTGACCGTCTACACGTAAATGTATTCAATCAATGCATAAAATACTTTGAGTCTAAAAAAACGTGAAGAGAAATATTCTGTTTGAGGAAGTGAAATGAATTTTATTCTGATAATTTTTTATCCTTCGTTATGTATTAATTCATATGAATCGAGCTAATAATACTGACCAATTTCACACATTACACATATGTACCCAATGCCAAATCTCCAAGCTTCCAAGATGCAAAATGGAGACCTAAAAATAGAAGTGGCACATGGACATTCATACATAGACTGTGTAGCATTATATTTGGATTGTAAATGGAAATCAGACTTCTGAAACCCCTACACATATTTTTCTGAAAACATTTCACTTTTTGTTAGGTCCATTTAGTATGCATGGCAGATTCGTGCCAAATTTGATTGAGCTTCACCAATGCATAGCTGGAGACACAGTGACAAAAAGAACCAGTTGTTTTATATTGTTAAAAAAAAATTTTTTTTCTGACTTCGTCCTTCTCTTCTTCTCGTAGTACTTAATGTCACCCCGTCTTGTTTCCCCACGGAGGTTTAACAGCTATTTTCTGCCCCGAACCGGGTTGTGAGGTGAGTTAGAAGGAAGTAATTTTCTCCAAGTGCTCACTTGCTCATGCGTGCCAGCGTCGAGACGTGTTCTGTCATTTTACCTGACGATTTGACGAAGCGCCGAGATGTGGACCCAAACCCTTTTCCAAAGGTACATGGTCGAAGTGACTTCAAGTAGCGTCAGCTGAAATTCAAACGTGGTTTGCTGATTTCGTTCCATGCGTGCTGATAACCTTAACGCTATCTCTGTCTCGCGCATGCGACGAGTTGGGGAAGTTCCTCGAAGACCGAATCTCTTTAAAAAAAAATTTGACTCTATATTCTTTTCCATTCTGTTTCCGTCACTTTTTATCGCATCTCTTGAGTAGTTGAGTGTTGAGCAAGCATCCTGGATCATAAACGAAGAATTTGAACAAGTATCCCTTATCCTTTGAGTTTTTGTTACAATGTCAATGCCTGACTGATTAGGCTACACAAGTTAATAGTTAATCAGAAAATATAAAAAAGGGCCTGTTTCGTTACTCAATAGAAACCATCAGGTGACTGATGTCTTTTTTTCCGCATGCTTCGTTGGGGATGATCAAGTGAAATATGAGAAAAGGGGTGATCAATGAATGTTACTTCTTTTGCCTTTTGTCAGTTATTGATCACTAAAAAATCGAACTTTTCAATCAAGCGTGAATGCTCTACGGAGCCAATTTAGCATAAACTTAAATTGTAAATTGACCTTCCCCCACCAGTAATCTATTTAGGGGCGGTTCATGATTTTTGTAGGTATGGAGATTAAATGCTTTAGTTTTCATCCCTCTGGCTCCATTGATGCGACCTACATGCGTGATGTATAGCTAGGCAGCTCAGTTTAAAAACTGAAAGAAACCTATGTTGGCAGTTTCTAACGGAAAAATTGCAGTTAGTGATCAGCATCAAGCGATGAAATGCAAATTTGATGCTTTACATTATCTTTGTGTTAAGACTTGAAAAGATAAGCAAGGTAACATAATACTCATAAAAGAAATATGCAACATATCAAACCATTTTTGCACTTCTCACTACATTGTACACTCTATTGTATCCTCTCTCAGAACCAGTTATTTTCATGGGGTTAAGTGTTCGCGTTGGAACCAACATTTTTATTCAAACTTTTAGTAACCTAGCTTGTCCAGCATTAAAATCATTTCCCTTCAACATTTTTTACCTTTTTTTTCATTATTTCTCATCAATATTATTCAGATTATCTGAAAGCAGGTTTCTCGAATAAACTTTTATCCAGTAAATATAAATTGATTTTTTTTTTCAAATAAGAAAAAGGACGCTCACATACGCAAGACAACGTGCGAGTGTCCGCCATTACATCTTTTCATGTAATGCAAATATGCACACATAGATAGAGAGAACACGCCTGACAAATATTATCTCGTACATATGCACACAACTTGCAATGCTTAGTGCTGCACCTGCACATCACGTAAAATGAAGTTGTTCCTGAAATTCACTTCAAATAAACACGCCAGCTGCATTCGGGAGATATAAAAACGAGTCTTAGTGACTACAATAGATGCATTTTCGTTCTTTGCTTTATCACTAGAAACAATCATCAGCGCCATCAGGAAGCCTGCCGTTATCAATGTTCCTGATATTTGCTTTCTGATGCTGTATTGAGTTTGCCTTCCCATAGTTTTCTTTACAATAATTATTTTCAGAGCCAGTCATATTGGAATTAGTTTTTTTTCTTTTCTTTTTTTTTTTTTTTTTTGAAAATGTTCCATTAATTGTCAGGAACAATTTTAGTTTTCGTCATGTCTTCTGCAAACTATCCTCTCGACACGCAGATGTACCATTCCTCACCAGTCTCAATATAACTACTTTTTAGTGCAGTGAGTTCGAATTTCATTAGGGCACCTACGCTCGTCGTCCTATGTCAGACTAATTTAAGAGTACTGAATGTCTACATAAATGATAGGTAAGAATGGCTTGAAATCAAAATATAGTCTTATTTATATCGCTCTCTCTCTCTCTCTCTTTCTACTCTCTAAAGAATGTTCCGTAGCAAAAACGGGGAAATCTATTTTACCTGTCCTCCGGGAGGTGGTGTCACTTTTATCAAATACTGGATCCGGGATGTATATGCAATGTTTTAATACGTGTGTGTGTATATATATATATATATATATATATATATATATATATATAACTCTACAGACTATTCAATGTTCTTTCAAGTACCGCTGGGTAGAGTCGAAACCTCTTCCTTTTCGCAGAACTAGACGGTCAGTAGGACCGCATTGAGCGATGTATTTACTGAAGATTAATTCCTCATCTACCAGAGTGCTCCATTTCGGAGTTGGAGGAAGTTTGCATAGCAGCTCATAGTAGACGAGTACCCTGCCTTAGAGTGTTATTAAATATATATATATGCGTGTGTGTATTAGTGTTTTATATAAATTAATGATTCACACACACCCACACACACACATATATATATATATATATATATAATATTTTAACATATAATGTTTTAATATGTATACATATATATATATATATATATACATATATATATATATATATATAATATTTTAACATATAATGTTTTAATATGTATATATATATATATATATATATATATATATATATATATATATATATAATATTTTAACATATAATGTTTTAATAAGTATACATATATATATATATATGTAAAATTTAATAAGTCTACATATATATATATATAATATTTTATTTTATAACGTTTTAATGTGTGTATATATATATATATATATATAGAATTTTAACATATGTTTTGATATATATATATATATATATATATATATATATAAATACTTGTATGTTTTAATATTCATATATTGATATTCATAAATAATTTTTTAATACGTTGATGTATAATGTTGCAGTATATATGTATATACATACATAATGTTTTAATATGTATATATGTTTCAAAATATTTTTGTACTAGTATATGTATATATATATTAAAACATTTATATTTGAAAAATTTTGTGTTTGGGTGTATCTATTTTTTTTAAAGTTTGTCTTACGTGAGTGCGTATACATTTATACATTTTTCATTCTGTTTTTGTACATATGTATATAACATACAAAGACTTGGTTGTGCACTGAACTACAAAGATGAACACCCAGATATATAGATTGATTGATCAACATGTACAGATAGGGAAAAAGATCGATGGACTGACGAATGAATGACTGAATCACTAAAGATATAGATTTATTGAAGTATATATAATATATATATATATATATATATATATTTAAAAAATGTATGTACATAACGGAGACAGATGCAAGACAGTGAAGAAATCAGCAGCAAAGAGCAAAATAGCCTGATAAATAATTTGTATCGATTGAAGTATAGCTGCCAAGTGCTGCTTAACAAGATGGCTTCCTTGCAGATCAGAGAAAATGCTAATCACTGTCTTTTATAACTGGAGGCTACAACCACAGACACCGCGTGAGAAGCACGTGACGTGCAACGGAATAGTCTAATGACTTGCAAAATCTCAACAGTTACTATTTAAAGATAGGAAACAGATACTGTCACTAATTCTTTTATTTCTCCCTCTCCTTCTCGTTGCTCCTTGTGTACTTTCTTCCTTCTTCTTTCTTCCTTCAATTCAAATCCCATCATTCATTCATTATTTATTTTTTATTTTTTTGTACCCACTGCTTTGTGATCGGACATTTAGCAATGCTCTTCATCTGTTTTGATTTATCTTTCCGTTTCGTTTTTACATGTACTATATATATATATATATATATATATATATGGTTTTCTCTTTGGTAAACGTTCTACTTTATTTGATTTCTCATCGGTGATATTTCGGCTTCTCAGGTCAACACCATTTTCATACGTTCTGAAAACGAGGAAATATCACCAATGATTTTTTTCTTCTAAAGTGTTGCGCTCAACGAGAAGAAAAACAAATATGAATATTTATTATTACTGTGCTACTTAAAATGTCATTAAAACGTGTAATATTGCTTGACACGTTTTCGAAGCAATATCTGACTATTTTGCAAAAATGACCATAGTTAAGCTTAGAAAACTCTGTTTTTTATGGAGTGATGTTTGTGGTTTGTGGTATTGGCGATGATTCTAGAACCTAATTAAGGGTATAGTCGAAATCATTCCGATCCAGATTGCTTTTTTATATTGTGAAATAATCTATTTCCGGAAGTGATTGAAGGAAGGGTAAGGGAAATGGGATAGACAGGCCAACGAGATGACATTACTGGGAAAGGAAGATAAACAGCTAGATATTCGACCGACGACAAGAATGTTTAAGGAGACAAAAGCAAGGAAACACGATACCGCAGATCCCTGTTATTTCGATGGCCATCATTATCATCTTTTTTGCGTTCGTCGCTGAACACAGACCTTCCCAAGATCGGCCAAATTGATAGGCGTCGCGGAGCCAGTACTTTCTGAACTTTTCTAATTCGTAACGCCATATCATCTTTGTTTGCCTCAGTTTCGCATATGATCTCAGAGGATCCATGTTGTGAGTCTTGATGTCCACCATTTGTCTGCCATTCCTGCACCATGACCTGCCCATTGCCATTTGAGTTTTTGAAATGGATCCTTTGATATCTCTAATTCCTTTTTTTTTTCTTTAGTACACTGTGCTGTCTTGTGATCTCTCCACGTGATGTTGAGCATGCTTTTTTTCCGAGCACGTTGCATTGTTTACAATTCTCTCATAGATATAAGAATGCCGATATAATAAATTAGCCATTAGTAAAAGATATTCACTTTAGCATCACATAATTTTCATTTTGGCTTTCTTCGCCTCCATAAAACAAATCCATCCTGTTTCAATTATCACTCCTATATTTCGGTTTTTTGTCCTTAATGAAAAATACAACCTTTGTTTAAGATGTCTCCTTCAAAATGTCACTATTTTCTCACCTGTATTACAATTTTTGTCTGTTTTATTTGAAAATATCTTACTCGCACACAGTTGTAATGATTATGCTACCGTGTAATTAAAATACAGTAGTTGTCATTATAGCCCTGAATATATGATTTGTTGCTCACTATTATCTCATCTGTTCCAAAATAAACAGAGAAGAGCAAATATTAACCAGATTTCCCCACTGGTATGAATGATTAGTGTTTGATCAGATTTAAAAAACGTAGGAATGCTGTTTTTGAAGGATAGTTCTCCCCTCTCGCAAGATTTACAAAATATTCCGGCCTGACATCTGGTCCTGTGCCCAAACTTTGCAAACCTTCGTAAACAGTCAAGATTTCTTATTTATATTCACATTTATATTGTCTTGTACAAAATTGTCATAAATACAAATATTTAGCAACAAAATACTAAATTTGACGCTATAACAATAAGGAAAATCCTTGGGTGTACAAGAGAAAGGAATAATTTGTGTGATGTTATGATGATAATCTTCCAGTCACTTCAGATGTCTGTTCCTGACATCGTTCAACCAACGTGTGCCTTAAGAATAGAAACGACACTCAAAGTATCCACACTTAACAATGAAGCTGCCCATTGATTGTCAAAAGATGCTTTCTAATGAGATCTCTTACGAGATCTCCCACGAGATATTCCAAACACAAACATTGCCTCAATTTCATAATTACAATTTCCCTTCTGCTTTTGTTTCGGTGTCTTTTTGTTTTCCTATCTGAATATCTATTGTTTTAGTTTCTAATACTTCCCTACTCAAAACGCACATCACTCTCGTTGTAACGGAACTATTTAATGACACATTTTCGGAGCAAAACAATTGTCAGGGATTAGTTTGCAGCAACAGCACATGAAGATTCCAGTGCATTCTTTTAAAAATGAAAATTTACGAACTTGAACTAATGCCATCTGAAATAGAACAAAGTTGAAAATAAATAAATGTTTTCCTATTTACGTTGTCTAGGGTGAGTGATACATTAACCGTGTAATGACGAGAGATCATTTTAAATAAGTTTCTATATAACATAACGCAATGTATAATCACACACACTCTCTCTCTCTCCCTCTCTCTCTCTCTCTCTCTATATATATATATATATATATATATATATATATATATATATATGGTAATATGTACGTGAGAAAGCAAAATTAAGTATTCGATCAGCGTTCTCCGTCTTTAAAAATTCAGTATGTACGGGTTTGGCTACATTGTTGCTTCTATCAAAAAAGAATAAGGGTAGACGAATGCGAAAAGTTGAATTTGATAGAGTGAATTGAAAAATGGTTTGTATTTCAGCAGTGATTCGATCTACTTTCCAAGGTGTGAGCGTGTGAGGAAAAAAAGGCAAAGACTGTCATTGGCAGAACCACAGAGTGTGGACATGTTTGATTCATGAGTTACTCCCGATAGAAAAAAAATAGAGAAATCAAAAAGTCGAAAGGTTCAAATAGAAACGGTATGGTAATCGGTTGTCAGCTGCCGTGCATTTCTTCCAGCTTCCTCTCTTTCTGAAGTAATTCTTTACACAATTTTTTTTTCTAATTCTTATCATGTGAACCTCCCATAGCCACGTAAAATAACAAAAATAAATCCTAGTCAGAGATATTTACTAAACTCAGATTAGTATGGCAGAAGGTCACAATTGTATGGCAACCAGTGAGAATCGAACTTATTACGTAGTAGCAATAGACTGCTAGACGAGCTCGGTATCATCACAAAGTCAATCAAACTATTAGCATCTTTAGAATCATTTTCCTCGTGACAAACATAATCATTAAATATCTTAGTCGTCATTATCACTGTAATTAGTTATTGATGTGAATACTCTATCCTGCAGTCATTCAAAAACACGTCAGCAAAAGCTTTTGACTTCTGAGTACCATGCATAAAACAGTTTGCAACCAAAGACTGAATGCTAAAAGACATGCTACTAATGTTCTTTGGCAGCATGCCATGTTGGGGTCGATCAATAAAAAAAAGTGGCAGGATCAATGAATAAGTTACTCCTCACGCCTTTTTCGGGCAGTGATCACTAAAAAGGTGTTAGTTTGTGTCTGCGTGTGTTTTCTTAATTAAGGGACCAATTTAGCATATACCTACGTTGCAAACTGAACCCCACTAAAAACCTACTTTGGAGTGGAATTAAAAAGAAAAAAAAACGTTTTGTCTAGACTTAATACGGGTTGAACGTTTAAATTTTCAACCTTAAAACTCTAGTTATGTTTCCTGTACGCGTGATACATACATAGCCACGTAGACGGACAGACTAGCATAAAAATTGGAAGAAACATATGTTGACACTTTCGGTTAAGAAGCCAATGGGAATATCGAACGAGTGACGTCTTTTTATCTCGAATGTCGAGTCTTCCAGTGGAGTCACCTATCATACACAGGAATAAAATGCGACGTTTCTTTCCTCGTCATTTGGTACAGAAAGTTCCAAAGACAAAACTGTTTATATTAGCTCAGTACCTGTCAAAATGACAGGATTATTTCCGTATGGATCGGTACTCTCTCCAAGTGTGTGTCTTCTACCAAAGATCAAGGTATCGATTCCAATCCCTAGGAATGATCAAGGTGTAGTATCTGCATGCCGTACATTCTTTGGTAGCTTTGTGTCGGCGCAATACAGTGGTCGATGATGACCTACAGAAGCTTGGTATTGTTAAGTGTAAGAGGCACAGAGTTCGTCCTGTGGCCTCAAAAATAACTCTGCCTAGTCTTAGGAGATCAGAAGGCCACGAGTCGGCACCTCCTCATTGCACTAAAAAGGAAGGGTCAGGCTTCCCTCTGACCCCTTGCAATATCAGTTGTGGGGATTAGGGCAATTTTTTTAGCATTCCGTACAGAACACACATTAAATCGACTTTGTGCCACATCTCACTGTCGTGGGTATGCAAATAAATATGGATCAAAGTGCAGTATCTGTGTGCAAGTTACAGACAGATACAAAAGAACAGAAAAAAATTACACTATCCGTTGTATAGATGGATTATACAATTGGTGTCGTGATCCCATCTTGCTTAACAGCGAGCATGTGATTGCTGTTCATTATCATCAATTGTTGAATAATAATAATTTTCATGCTTCCTTTTGTCGAGAATGATTTTCTGATAACTTCTTGCTCAAGACGTCTGATTTCTTTTCAGTATTCTGATTTGCAATGATATTTATCGCATTAGATTAGATTTCTTGTTATTCTACGATTCCATGGCATTCTGAGGTCTTTTTGCTAAACAGGCTTTCCAATAATTAAATATTAACAGACCAATCCTTCCAGACAAATCTATGATTGAAATTACAAGCACGTGAAATTGAATTCTCAATTGAATCCATAAGCAAGAAAATTGCTGCGTCAGTACTTCTATCTAGCTCTCTGTTTAGGTTCCTTGTTTATGTGTGTGTGTGTGTGTGTGTGTGTGTGTGTGTGTGTGTGGAGGAGAGCTAAAGAATTTATTTACTTGAAATATTCAAGATAAATGATTGTAATTTTTTTTTTAAAAACCGATAACAAAAACTGTCAACATAGGTTTTTTTTTTCAGTTTTCAAGTTGGTCTGGCTGCCTTGCTCAATATGTATGTATCACGCGTACAGACCACACCAACGAAGTACTGAAAAACTGGAAATTTACTCTTTATGTACAGAAAAACATTTTTCTTTTTTGAAAATATCTCTCCGATCACTTTCTAACGGGGGCGGGGGGAGCTCTGTTTACCTTGTGATTTTATGCTGAACAAATCCTCCAGTTACTGTTTGCTTGTTTTGTTTTTAATTCTAATTTTTTTAGTGATCACTGCTCAACAGCAGACAAGAAAAATAACTAATTCATTGATCATCCCCATTTTCCATTTATTTTTATCTGATTACCCCAAACATGGCATGCTGCTAAAAGACAATGGTTTCGTGATGGTTTCTTTTGAGTGACTATCAAGACCCTTTGCACCTATTTTCTGATCTGTAAGTGAAGAATGTTCTCAATACATGTTGGCATCGTATACAATGTTTTCTAGAAAATGCATCACGTGGTTTCTTCTAAAATTTCAACGAACAAATCGAATTGTAGCTGGATATAAATCAATAAAAGAAAAAGTATTTGACCAAAAAGGATTATTAATTTTGTAGTTATTAAGGGAGAAAACGCCTGAAATTTCTGAGGGACGAAAGGCTGTGAAGAGTTTGGGTGAGCTGGTATCAGCTTACCGAACCTTTTTTTTTTTTTGTAGCTGAAAAGGTTATGAGTCTTTATGTAGCCTAGTAAAGGAACTGTGATTATGTATATTGGTGTACTTTGACGTAAATGGGGTCTACACCTTGTAGAGTGATAGCCTTAATGACCATGGGAATTTCCATCTAGTCGAAGGCCTTTTTGAAGTCGATAAATGCTATAGCAAATGGCATTTTGTATTCTGCTGCTTTCTCTTTTAGTAGATTTATTGGGTGGAGATGGGTCATGGTCAAATAGCTTCTTCAAAAGCCAGTTTGCTCCCGTGGTTGGTTTTCATCTACCGTTTTGATGATTTGGTTGGTGATGATTTTTTTGCGAAAACATTGTAGATACAATTGAGTAAATTTAATGGTCTGTAGTTGTCAAGGTCTTTCGAGTTTCCTTTTTGTACAAAAGCATTATGATTGCAGTGTTCCAATCTTCCGATTCTTTAATTTGATTTTGGCATAATTTGAATAGAATAGCTAGTTCCCTAGTGACGATCTGACCGTCTTTTTCTAGTAGGTTGATTGCGATGCTATTTGGTCCATGGGCCTTTTCATTCTTTGTTTGATGGCTTACTTCACCTCCTATGGTATAACTTCGCAGAAATATTCGAACTGATTGTTCGCATCTTGCGTATCTTTTTCGTTGTTTTGTAGTCCTTGTCAGGGATAGTAGAGATTTTGGTGGAATTTTCGGGCACGTTTGACAATCTTGTCTCTGTTGTTTAGGTGTCAATTTTCCGAGTGTATACTAGTTATCATTCTGTACTGAGAGCTTTGCTTATAGCTTTAATGCCTCGAACTTTGTAAAGAATTCGTTCGATGATTGCTGTCATATATCTTCTATCGTATTGTCTTCGTTTCTTTTAGATTGTTTTATTCAGTACGGTTGCTTCAAATTTCTGTCTTCTGGTTGTCAATGGCTTGAGGTATCTGCATTTTTTCATGAGATTCTTGGTTTCATCTGGAATTTCTCAAATTGTTTGTGTGCTCTTTCGTTTAGATATAGTGGTGATTTCAATCTGAGAGGCTTATATTTTGTATTTGAATCCATGGATGTTGGGGCCGTTCTCACTTGGTTCGGTAGAGGAGATCGTGCATAGCGAGTGAGTTTAAGGGCTTGATCTTTACTGACGCTGGCCATTGAGTTCCAGTTTGGGTGGGCTACTCTCCGGTATAGAGGATCGTGGGTTCGATTCTCGCCTGGAACTTATTCTCCATTCTGATCCTCGCTGTTAAATTAATACGATGATGAAAGTAAGTAGCAAAAATGAGAAATAAAGAAAAATATTTTTCTCTTCAAATTTTCTGAAATTCACTTATTCCACCAGACAAGATATTTATAAATGTTTGAATTTAAATTGATTATGACTAATTATCCGAGGAGTGCGAATTATGATATCGAAATTTTCAAGGTAATTTATATCCCAGTCGATTCGGTTACACAAGTATGTAATATAAGCATGATGAATGTGCTCGTTTCTAATTTCATGAATTATGGCTACGCTCTAACTAGATATTTAATGAAACGTCTTCTTAAATAGCGTACGAATATATTAGACCACACTTTACTTACCGCGTAATTAAGCAGAACCATCCTCTTAGATTTGAAATATATATATATATATATATATATATATATATATATATATATATATATATATATATATATACTAAAATCCACATATAATAATGTTACAACTTTATGTCCTTCTGTATGTACGTATGTTAATTTTTTTCATATTTTTTTCAATATTTATTCTTCAACATTTATTCATGTACAGCAGTTATATTAATTACGACAGAAATTTGAAAAAAAAAGTATTTTCCGAAAAGATTGTAAGAATATGATTTGAATTTTAGTCCTTTACTGTTCGTTTTTGCTTCCTTGTATAAAAGTAAAATGGAACTATTTTTCTCATTTGCTTGGATGTAACAAATCAGTTTGAATCCGAATTGATGGGTCAAGGGAAGACCGTTAGCATCTTACCAAGGCAGTTGATGAAAAGGTTAATGAATTCCGGAGATTGTTTTTATTTTAGGTGTTTATAAACCCGGGCCTTGCTGGGTACTTCTGCTGGTAATAGATCTATGATGGATGACTCCTAATATAGTACACAGCCATACGGGTGTATCACTGACTACAGAACATGCGCACAATATTACGAACAACAGTTGCATGACGAGACACACACTCGCTAAAGAACTACCGTTTGTATCTGTATACTTCCACCTACGCACGCATTTGTACTGGGCGTACGTGCGCGAGTGTATATGAAACCGTATTTCATTGTGTGTACGTAGTTATCTAAACTCCGTAACAGGGCGTAAAGAAACGATCTATCCTCTTGCATCCACTAAACACATCAGCATGATTTGATTAAATAATAATTTGATTAACGACATGAAAATATTCGAGCCTGTCGTGTCTGGCCAAATTGATCGGGCCGCCTTGTGCAAGCCTCGACGTCGGCGTCTTTATTATTGTTATTACAGCAGCCGCACTACAAGCACACCACTCTAGTCACAACAAATTCAACTCGGCCGAAAGATATAATCATTGTTACGCTTGCCGTTACTTTTGAACTGGTCTCTCACGATGTACAGAGGCCAAGAAACACTGTTCCGCTTACTGTCAGAATGACTATTCTCAAATATGATTTATTATAATTCTATCTACTATTTCACGTATAAATGGCATTTTGTGTATCTTATCGCATATGAATTTTTCTGCATGTGTGCCTTCACTACACTATTTCTAAAATGATCTGGTCACCCTCTTGGGGTATTTGCATGAACTCAAGGTATTCCTCAGAATTCCCGTGCGTTCGAAAATCTTAATCTCTTAAATAAAAGATGACTTTGCCCATACTATTGCAAGCTGAATTTTACCTCATATTCCAGAACCTAAGAATGTCTCTTGGGATTGCTCTAAAGCATTATCTAATAGAAAAACGTTATTTTGCCATTTATCCGACTAGTAAATTATTTTCCACCATTACCATCGTAATTATCAGCCAGTCTCATTGATGATGATGAAGGAACATGGCCTAAAAATGATTTTATTCAGTAGTCAAAGATTCTACTTATTTCTTATAAAACTGGTAAAAGGCTATAATAAAAAATAAGAAAGGACCCCATGAAGTTAGAACTGAGGGGCCAAACAAGACAAAAATGTAAATCATCGCTTGACGCGAGAAATCCTCACCCATGTGTATTTAAACGCCTATTTCAAACAAAATTATTTTCGAGTAACTTCAGTTATTGTCTGCTAAATGTAAGGTGCAATTTCTTTGAAGGGTATTATACAAATTCTGGAATTGACAAAATCATTGGAATGAATAACCTCATGAATCAGTACTAATGAAGCGATTAAAAGCGAGACCCCTCCGGTATAGTGGGCTGTGATTTCAATTCTCACATGGAACTCATTCTTTATTCCAATCTGTTCTGCTGATTTATTTACTCTCTGAAGAAGGTTACCCTGCCTGAGTTACGATAAAAAGCAACAATAGAGATAATGTAGTATAATAGAAGAAAAAATGAGTAATAAAGATTCGTGATACTTTATCTACAAAAATAAACGAAAATAAAAATCGATTTATTTCACGGTTGAAACAAAAAGAAATTTTCATGTGTGCCATTTAAGCCATTATGCTCTGATGCTAATTCATTTAAAAATTATAGTTTTTGATGGATATGATCAAATATTGTCGGATACTTCTGCGATTGTATAGATTTTAGAACAACAGTCAACTGGAATATAGGAAAAAGCGTGTGGTGTATTTGTTCATTGTGAATTTGTCTTCTCCCTTTCACCATTATTGGTAGTAGAAAGATTGTGTAGCGCCAATTTTTCAATTTAGGATAGCCTATTTTCCTTGAATTCAGCATCTGAGATTTTCACTTCTACCTGGACTAAAATAATGTCCATTGGCGCCGGTAGAAAGTAAGCAAATACCTAACCCAGTGAACAAGTCATATATGTGTGTGTTTGAATCTATACACACACACACACACACACACATATATATATATATATATATATATATATATATATATATATATATATATATATATATATAATCCACACTAAATTTGCTTGTGTGTTTGTATATAATAACAAGATTAAGCTAAATTTGTTCTTTTTCCCTGGAGCAAGGTCGGTGAAACTCCTTAACTAAATTTCCTCCAGAAGACAGAAATTTAAATCTAAGCCCTGGGGATTATTGAGGCAGTTTTGCGAACGCGAACATCAATGATATTCTGAAGACATAAAAATCGATCATTGTTCCACTTTCATTATTTATTCATGCTCGAAATCAGTCTCTTATCGAATGTAATAGCAGTTTTCCAACTGACATATAGTATTAGCAACGTCCACGAGAAAAAAAAAAGTTATATAATCCACCTAATGAGTTTGGACATTTGATTGTAAAACCAGAGGGAAAAAAAGCTAGTGCTATCACAACTGTCATTAATGCAACTATCAACGGCGATGACAACGATGATTAACCTCCTTCAATAATACGACATCACTTAAAACTGCTCAGATGCTAGAAGTATAAAGCTAAACGAAACGTTCATCTCATCTACCATTTAAAGGACATCACTGGACACGGCTGTTTAATTCGGTGCAATAGAGACGTTGGCTTTAAAAGGCGCAAGTGGTCAATAAACTACTTTTTACCTGGTTACTCTTAGGTTCTAGTAATAATGTAAATAAATCTAAACATCTAAATAGATTTTTATTGTTTTTCACCAATTTCTGGTGATGAAAACTAATTTTCACAAGTTTTCCCCTGCGACCTCAGATAACTCATAAAGTAGATTTCAGTCTTTTCATGACATTCTGAATGAAGAATACATTTATTTTGATATTTGTAGAGTCGTCCATATCTTTTCGTGTTGGGGACAAATATTTATTTATCTATCTATCCATCGATCTATCTATCTATCTCTCATATATATATATACATATATATATATATATATAATGTGTGTGTGTGATCAGAACAAGAATAACAATTGTACTCAAAACAAACTCTCAACAAAATGTCATTTCGAGCGATAACTCGGGTTAATGGACTACGATTGGAAATTATACACATTTTTATGACATAAAGGAATGGTCGACTTTGCATTGGATGAGTTCAAAGAGGTCACAAATATAATTGGAATCTATACATTTCATTCAATGACGTCATGAAAATCTTTCATTAAAGAACAATGCGAAGAGAAAAGACTCAAAAAATGATTCAAGAATCTTTATAGATAACCATTTCCACTGCCCTCAAATCAGTAAGTTATTATTCAAATTGAATTTTATACAAAATTATACTACAGATGATGAATAGTATTCTAAAATTCATACTAATATAATTGATCCATATATACATTATCCCGTCATAGTATTATGCTAACACAGAGACCAATCACCGTGGCCTCTTGGTAGAGTGCTTGCCTCCTTTCCTATTCGTGGGTTCAATCCATGGCCGAGTGTTACCTAAGACTTTTAAATGGTAATCAATACCTCTCTTGTAAATACTCACAATGAAGAGTAGGATCGCGAGGAATGGCCTCTGTGAGGTTATCTTACATATGACCCACCCATGATGGGTGTCCCAATGACCCTGTACAGGGAACACTCTAGTACATCATGTCCTCTTCTCTCACTCTCACAGCCTCACCATGTGACTACGACATGCCTCAATTCCATATCTCATATTCTCTACCATGATGCTTCTCTCTCTGTGCAATTAATTATTCCCCCCTTCTCTTCTTCCTCACTTCATTTTTTTTCTTTCTTACACACGCATACACGCGATTATATCATCAGAATCACTAAGAGATCTTCTCTATGTCCTTGTTAACGTTACTCCATCAATAATGTCAAAATTTTAATTCCAATTTCTGCCTATTCATCTTCGACGCCGCGCGGTAGCCTACAATTTCCACTCATTATTTCTCTATTGTTATTGACGTGACAGAGTTTTTTTTCTCTCTTCTTTTCTCCGCCCACAACCTTTCTCACTGTCTCTCTCCACCCCCTGTCTGCCTCTCTTTTATATATATATATATATATATATATATATATATATATATATATATATATATAATCTGTCTCTGTGCAATTCAAATTAGATCTGACAAAACACTAGTGCTTACGAGACGAAAAACTTCCATCCTTGGTTCTTGAAAATCACTCCCTAAAATGATGTCTCAATTTAGCCAAATGTTTTTATTCCCTTGGAATGTTCCTCTATTTTTATAAGATTCATTTTGGGGAATTCGTCTAATCGTACAGAACTTGATTCTTTTATATTCTTTGTTTCCAGAATGAAAAGAATGAACTAATTTTCATTTTTTCTCTCCACCTGATCTTCATGTTTCACTCTTTTTCCGACACCCTTTTCTTTCTGCCGATTTCTTTTCCGAATTTCGTTTCATTTTACGTAAATTTCCGCTTCTTTTCTCTCGTTTTTCCCCCTCTCTCGTTTTCTCCGCCCTCTCGTTTAATCTCCCCTCTCGTTTTCCCCCTCTCTCGTTTACTCTCGTTTTCCCCCTCTCTCGTTTACTCTCGTTTTCCCCCTCTCTCGTTTACTCTCGTTTTCCCTCGTTTTCCCCCTCTCTCGCTTACTCTCGTTTCCCCCTCTCTCGTTTACTCTCGTTTTCCCCCTCTCTCGTTTACTCTCGTTTTCCCCCTCTCTCGTTTACTCTCGTTTACTCTCTCTCTCTCGTTTACTCTCGTTTTCCCCCTCTCTCGTTTACTCTCGTTTTCCCCCCTCTCTCGTTTACTCTCGTTTTCCCCCCTCTCTCGTTTACTCTCGTTTTCCCCCGTTTTTCCCCCTCTCTCTTTACTCTCGTTCCCCCCCCTTTCGTTTACTCTCGTTTTCCCCCCTCTGTCGTTTACTCTCGTTCCCCCCCTTTCGTTTACTCTCGTTTTCCCCCTCTCTCTCGTTTACTCTCGTTTTCCCCCTCTCTCTCGTTTACTCTCGTTCCCCCCCTGCTCTCTCGTTTTTCTCGCAATATATGCTCTCGCCTTCCCCTTTTGCCCGTTCTTACTTCTCACCCTCCTCTCTCTCTTTTAGCTTTTTCACTCCCAAGTTTCCTCTCCTTTTCCTCTGCCTTTTCTTTCTTTTTTTGATTTGTTGCTATCCTTTCATTACCAGGATTCCGTTCCAAATTTACTTTTTTTTATTTCGTTTCCTCATTTTCCCCCATTCTTTTTATCTTTACACTTTCAATATATATATATGTATATAATTAGCTAAAATATCCGTCTATGCAGTGTAAGATTTTTTTTCAAAAAGGACAAAAGCTTCCCTATAAAAATGTCTTTATAACCCTGTTGGATGTATATAAGTGCCAATCACCATTAGCCAATGTGAATCCACTGCTAGACAAACCCTTCCCCAGCTTCTTCCATGACGACTGTGACTGTACTATCCTATCTTGACTTACTGGCATACCTTTCTATTTTGACTTACTGACATGCCTATCTCATCATGTGAAGCCCATTTAATTTTCCCCAATTGTAGACACATATTTATAATGAAATAATGGATTTGCTTCATAAAGATGTCTGTGTTTTTGCCCTTATGAGCTTTTTCATGAAGAAACCCCAAAAGGCTGGAGTATAAACGTGTTTGTGTAGCAAATCGATTATTTCACCATATTAAAATGCTCTACTTTAACTTGATGTTGAACGTTTAGAGCATTTTATGAAATAAAACCATGCCACATTGATTATTACTGATTTGTGCTTTGTTGTATATATATATATATATATATATATATATATATGAGTGTGTGTGTTCATATTTTTCAGTTGGACCTTTTCTATATCTGTTCCTCTTTTCTTTTCTTCCGTCTCGCCTCCTACTGCCCTTTCCACCCTGGTCCTTTTCGTCCCTGTTTTCTTCTTCAGTGTCTATTCACCCATTCTTGCCTCTTTCCTCCGCCCGATTCCGCTGTTCCCTTTCCTGACATCTCCTTTGCCCTCCACCTCCCCTTCTCCCACTGTAATCTTTTTCCCTCCACCTCCCCTTCTACCGCTGTTTTCTTTACCTCCACCTCCCTGTCTACTGCTGTTTTCTTTTCCTCCACCTCCCTTTCTACTGCTGTTTTCTTTTCCTCCACCACCCCTTCTACTGCTATTTTCTTTTCCTCCACCTCCCCTTCTACTGCTGTTTTCTATCCCTCCACCTCCCCTTCTACCGCTGTTTTCTATTCCTCCACCACCTCTTCTACCGCTGTTTTCTTTTCCTCCACCACCTCTTCTACCGCTGTTTTCTTTTCCTCCACCTCCCCTTCCGCTGCTCAACTTTTTTCCCCTCAGGCCCCCCTTCCGTTACTTTTCTGTGTTTCCTCCATTTCTCTCTGTCGCCCCTGCCTCTTCCACCCCCTACCCAATGCTATCATTACTTTCTCTTTTTGCCCCCCAACCCTTTGATTTATTTATTGTCTCTATCTTTCCAACTAATAAACATTCTCCTTCACGCCACTGTCGTCTTCCTATAAACCTGTTTGTCGCTTATGCGAAAATATGTCGGCCACTTCAATGAAACAGAAGAAAAACGACCAATCAGACGCGTACGTTATCAAACCCAACATACAATAGCTATATTTAAAAGGCATGCGTTAAATTAATTAATCTCGAGTCAAAAGATTAATGAGCCTAATATATGTTCGGTCCATTGTTTCTGTCGATATTGACAGCCCATAGGAATGTGCCCAGCCTCTGTTCCGGCTTTTGTTACTATGCGAAGCCCACAGCGTCCAACACAGCGCATAACCACTCTAACAAAGTGATGTATCAATAGAATGCCAAGTGTTATGAAAATCACACATTGACTAGACAGTCGGCTGTCCCTTTGATATTTTCTGCCACGAATACATAACCCACAGCTTTGTCAAAATCGATTGGTCTTTGCTGGAAAGTCAATAGTTTATTCAACAATCAACAAAAGCACTCCTACAAGAATAGAGACATGTCTCCTCAATTCTTGCCAGCTGAAATTATTTACTCGCTTTTGCAGTATCGGTGCGATTTATAATCTGTAAAGATAAGAGCAGTTTACATTTAAATAACAATATAAGAAATCTTTATAGTCACGACATCTCACCTGTTATTTTGATAAACGTTGTGTCGCTTTGTTCTCGAAGTAATTTCTGATTGAAAATTCCCATTTTTTTTGGCACCTGGAAAAATACAAAATAAAACCAATTACAAAATGCTGAAGTGTGATACAACTTGTATTACTCCGCAGTATCAATTAAACATTTTTTCTGTTTTTTTGCAAAGGCATATATATATATATATATATATATATATATATATATATATATATATATATATGGGAAGGGAGAAGAATATCACAGGTTATCATCGAAAGTTAAGCGTTTAATAGTACAAGATAAACGTTATAATAACCATTGAGTAAAACAATTATAGCATCATTGCAAGCAATTTTGAAATGGTGTAATAATTTCCTATGATTGAAAATGATCTACTCTTTCTGCCCACTTAGAGCGTTTGAAAACGAAGCTTTATCTAAAACCATTTATTCAATGCTATTATTTCTTGACTTTATTATAACAGCAATTCTTTTTGCAATTATGTGTTAATTTTGAAGTAATAGAGTATGCTGGTAGTTTATGAATAAATAAATGCTGATAGTTAATATTTTTCTTCGGATATGTACATATATTTGCATACACAGTGTGTGTGTAATTAAAAAATGGATGTTTGATCTGACAAAATGATTACAAATTGCGTTATACTGAAACTTTATCAAAAATGATCTCCCGTTATTACACGGTGAATGTATCATTTGGCGTAGACAACGTAAATAGGACAGGCAATTAAAGAAAATGGGGTTGCGGTAGGATTTGAACCTAAAATCGATAGAGTATCTGCACCAACGTAGTGCTGTTTTTATCATTGAGCTAAACAGCCGCCGGTAATGCAAAAGCCAAAACGATGTATTCTCTGTGTTATAATGGGAGATCATTTTCAATAGTTTCGATATAACACCACACACACACACACACACACACACATATATATATATATATATATATATATATATATATAATGCATGTATGTTCTGAAGACGAAATAACCTAGTGAATATAATTCAAATAGGTGTATCGAGTGGTCAAGATATGCACAATTAAAAAAATGTCATTCAAGTCTGTTCGAACTCATTAATATGTTTAATTTTTGCAGCTACAAATACGCTCGATTATTCTAGGGTGATGTTTTCATTTTCAATAAAACGTCAATAAAAATGCAAAGAAATATCCACTTGGAAGTTCTTAACGTTAAACTTAGAACCAATTTGTTGCAAGAGAACGTGATGCTTGAAAAATGAAGCCTGGTACTTTCACAAGTTGATAGACCCAAGAGAGATGTATCCATCTCGCACTCATTTCTGCATCTTCTCGAATACAAGAAGAATACAAGTGACGTGAAGTGAAGACGGTAACATTGACATAGCGATGGCTATGGAGGTCGAAATAGAGGTATGAGTGCAAATACTTTTGGATGACTGGATAACAACAGGATTTGCTTAATATTTATATTTCCTACATATTTTTGTTGCAAAAGATCAATAGCAACACACTTATTCATACCGAGAGAAAAAGACATATTGGGCACTGTGAACTATTATCTTGGCTATTCAAGTAGTTATTGCCACGAACAGATGAAAGTGTGCAAACAACAACGTGATATTTTAAAATCAAGTGCCCAATCAAAGCGTTTGTTTTGCATCAGCAAAATCAATGTACACTAACATAGAATAATAATGGTAAATCCACGTATACATAATCTCAAATCATGCGATTATCCCTTGAAGATTGAGGAATAGGAAGGGTCTTATACACAGTAATCTTCCTCAAAGCTGCCAATCAATTAATACATCTTGATATGCAAACCAACTTGAAATATGCCATTCAAAACCAAAATTTGTGATATAAAGATTTAGTACAATATAAACTCGCCCCTCTTGACTTCGATTAGTAAGCTCGTCCAGTTGGTCATAACTTACTATGGGCCTAACTGTTGCGCCACACTAAGCTTTGTAAATACCTATATGTACCTTGGTGTAGAGTAGTGTTTAGCGAACTTGTCTGAGGGTAGCATTACTTCTGCAGTGAGTTCGATTCTCACCAGGTGCCTCATGTAATCAGTTTTTTTAACAATAACGCTCTATCACGCCTATTAATTCAATTTCTTTTTTTTTTCTTCTAAATATCTCGACTACTTCTTTTCAGGCAAGAACCTCTCCAACTAGAAATTTTTTAAGAATCCGTCAATTTTGCAACATGATACTTTGAACGACAAACTAGGAGTAATTTGTTTTTAGTTTTGAACACGTTCTTCCAAATTGTTCAACATATGCCAGCGTATCATGTAACCACTTTAAGAGAAAGCTACGTTGTATTGGACCACCACAATAATCTTCTGCTCACAGTTTTGGTTTATTGTACGGCTTCTCACCCCCCCCTCCCCCCGTGAAAGATCCTCTCTAATTTGACAAGTTTTTTTATTGTAAGGGATGAAATGAAATTAATCAATTTTCGCATCGTATCATTGAACGTAATTGGTGCAGGTCTCAATACAACATTTTTGATTGGTTGTTTTGTTCAAGTCAGATGGAATCCATTTAACGTCCAATCGACCTCTAATGATTTGAAATGGGCCCCAATCAATACACTAAAATATTCTAACTGGAGTTTTCGGATCATTTTCCACCACAGCTCCTAAAAGTAAACTATTGTTTAAAAAATACTTGATGTTTTCAAAAACAATAGATATCGAGCTCAAAGCAGAGTCGGCTATTTCGAAGTGGGCGATATGATAAAGTAATGATAAAATGTAAGACCAGCAGAATTAACTGGAGTTGGAACTATCGTGACGTCTTCCCAGAAAAGTATAGATAAATCAGTTTTCTTATGGGCCCCATTACTTTGTATTTTCTGAATATTCAATCCTATTATGGTATGAACCTTTCTCCATATTCTTGGCACACTTGGCAGTGAAAAGACCTTGTCGATTTCAATAGATGCTAACCATACTTATGGTTGATTCAACTTTTTATAGCTGTTCATCATTATGATTATTTTCACTTTCATGTTGCTTTTACCGTTATCATCTTCATGTGCCTCTGTATTGAATAAGTATGTATAAACCTATAGATACGCACGTACTTCAAATTAGTTCTGTTTCTCCGAATTCTCTTATGTTTGAAAACTAGAACAGAAGCTTTACGCATTGAAATGACGTGAATTATAAAATAGGTTTTATTTTGCACAAAATCCGATAAGACTTCTATTTGAAAAGACGCCAAATCCCCTTCGGCTTTACGTGAAGTAAATGAAGAAAACATTGAAAATCTGACAAACATAAAATGTCTGTTTACATTCGAACTCAAATATATTGAGATGCACACTCATACAGTGAGCTAAGGGCGAGTGGCCCATAGAGGAACATCATTCACCCGTCATATCGATATTTACTAAGCTCAGTATGGGACAACGCTAAGCTATTGTGTGGGTGTTTATTTAGTTATGGCATAAGTCTAGAAGTTTGGGGATCTCAATTATCCTGACTCGCTGGTGATAGGGAAAGGTGCATGGCTGTGGATTCATGCCTTTCTCAAGGACATTAGTGGGAAATGAACGTGAACTGTCTCAGTTGAAATTCGATGTCAGATTATCTATTGTGTTACATTTTCTATCCCCTCTCCAGAATACATGATATGGACTATTTTGAGTGTTTTCCCTAACATCAAGTCAGAAGATTGCGTAGTGGTGGTGATGTACATGCCCAGGAATTCAGTTTCTGAAACCTACCGTTCTAGAATTCCAATGCTGTCGGCAGAGATAAGTGCTGCGCCAATGGCTTCATTATTAGGACGATTTAGATAAACATTCCTAACCATAGAAAGTGATGACAGCATTTGGTCTTTGCTTGTTTTTATGTTAAAGTAGATTCGCAAATTACAAAGCAGAATATTCAACGTATTTTGTATTCACTTGGATCATAAAATGCAAAATTGCTTAGGGTTTTATTCATTGTTCAATGGAACAAAGACAATGGCTTTCTTACAAAATGACAAAGGAATTACACAGACTTATTTTCTTGTATAAATTGTTTTTTCCTGAATAATGTCGGCTGACTTAAAATCGTTAAACAAAACAACAACATGGATAGAAAAAAAGGACGTGTGTATGCATAGCTCAAATGGAGCAGACGATATTTTTTACATGAACAGATATTCGCAGAACGGCTCAGAATGAAATGAATGTATTTTATCGAGTTTTACAAATCAAATTAATATTCTCTCTAATTCTACTTGTATTTAGACTCATAAATGGAAATTTAAATCCATGATTATCACATTCCATTCACGTTCAGTCGGTCGGTGTGTCTCATAATTCTCCCAATCTGAGAGATTCAAACATTTATCACTTCTATCTCTTGAGAAAGATTCGGAAATAATTTTTAGATTGATGATATTCTATAAAAAGTACTCGATTTATTTTTTAAGAGGTAACGTTGATGATTCGTGTTCAAGTCTGTGATTGGAGCAATCTTTTTAGAAATCTTATCTCTCTTAAACAATTTGTAATCTTGTAAAATATTTCTGATGCCTGAATTTTTAATTCAGCATAAACCCTGTCATATAGAAATGTTACTGTTTCCCTATACACAGACGGAGCCACTCATAATCTCGGATGATGTTATCAAACAATTATTGCTATCCAAATCCATCGGTCCCAACAAAATGTTGCCACTAAAAGCGACTCTCAATATATACCTCCCGCTTAATGTTATCAGCCAGTTATTGCTATCTGAGAGACCCTGTCCCAAAAAGACTACAACGAATGGCTCCCTCTGTGAATTAATTTCACAACTGAATCAATTTTCATGAGAATTTTATATACTCATATTTTTCTTTCTTTTCAGGTGAGTTCGTTTTCTTATATTTGCTGACAACAAATGATATGAATTCAGTAAGTTTGGCATTTTTCTTGATCTAAATTCAACCTCACTGATAAGATATTTGCCAAAGAAATGTTGATTACAATCTTGGTCAGATTGAAACAAGAAATTTACACGTGAATGTATCAGAGCGTACGTATTTGGCAAAATATCTTCCATCAGAGCGGTCCTCAACCTTCGTTGTTCGTGTAACCTTTTCCACATATTTCAGAAAGTCAATCTTCACTTCCAAGATTGGCTGACGCCAAAGGTGCATTCTAGAATTGTAGGAAATCAATATTCCAACAGTTTGAATTTTTCAATCTATGAAACCACCTTGTTCCTCGAAACCCTAAAATTCCCACCCTGTCTGAGAATCTCTGCTCCATCGAAGTAACGAATCGGATCATAGAATGCATGAAACGTTCAAGAAGTGCGTGCGTTCAAGTGTACTGTTTAAATAGATGGTGAGATATCATGAGGTCTTGTGAAGATATATTTGTTTTTTCTCCCACCTTTTATCACTTTTCACAATGCAGTAAATAATTAGCTTTTCAATCATTAATTTGTGTTCAACAAACCTAAAGACACGCGGTTTGCACTTCCTCACGTACACAGTTGAGGACGTCCGTTTGTATTTGTAAGAATCAAATTATTCAGCCCCGTTCTATATTTTTATTTGTTGGTATACAACGGTAGGTGCAAGGTAGAGTAAGTTTTATAGGCATGGGGAAACTAAATCAGCGAACTGTTCGAATTCTGGCTCTAGCTGTTCTTGTGGAAGCCATTAGCCCATTTTTTGCTTTCCATCTTATTAGTAGGGATTGAAAAATGTCAATGGTATGCCACAAAATTTGGAGAAGAGATAAGGTAAATGAGCACACTTTAGAAAGCTACTTTTTCATCACCACTGAATATATCTCGGTAGTCGAAGTAAAAAAAAAAAATTTAAGTTGTCAGACCGTTAGCCGTGACAGCGCTCGTCACTATCATAGAAAATGTATTTATTCAGATAATAATCATTCAAATTAAAATTATATCACGCTAAAAAATGAATATAAACAGCCTCGTTTGTGAATTCTTGAAGGTTGTCGTGATTGTTGTGAAATATCTACTCAACTTCTCTTCGGTTGATAGCTGTCCTTGCTTTATTGGAACGTCAAAAAGAGAGATATTAGTCTAACAAGGGTTAATACCTCCTTATTCTAGGACGTCTGACCTCCTTCGGGCAGCACGAAAAGCCAAGGAAGGACCTAGGTACGAATGCTATATATATGTACATTTAGCAACGAGTCCACGGACTAATGATGAAAAAAACATTTTTCTAACATAATCTCCTCCAGATAATGCACTTAAGTCAATGTTGAATTTAAATTACTCGGATCAAACATAAATTTCGAATCATAATTCAGTGAATAACTACGTGTCGAGCCAAGGACTTATTGCTTCTCCATCATGTGGCATATTAAACGAATCCTCACCCGTGCATTGTGTCGAGTCCTATCATATATTATTGAAAATGAGAGATGTATCCTTTGATCATTCCAAATATGAACCTCCTTCGTATCGTAAAGTTAGTGAATACATGGCAACTAGAATATATCAATCCAAAATGACGGTTATTTACGTATGGATCGGCATTATGAAACCTAATGCTATTTTGGTGGGCAATCTTTCTGATAATTCAAGTATCCTTTTTTTGATTTTTTCCAAGCTTCATCTCAAGCTATTCTAATGATAGATAATCAGACATGAAATCACAAGAGTTTCTATGACGTCACTTTTATCTTGTCAAGATCGGATGGTAAATAAAACAATGAGATCACCCTATTTGAGCGCAAATAAATAAAGAGAAAAATTAGAATATAAGCTCATTATATTGTTAGATTATTAGAAAATTAATCTTTTCTCATTCGACTTGATGGCCAACAGTGGTGACTCAACAAGTATTCACCACAGGCACTAGTGCTCAGTGGTCGGACCCAGTTATAAAAAAAAAGCCAAAATTTCGAATATTTGGAAGACTCTCAAAAAATTTGACACGTTTATCTCCCAATGGGGTTTTGTACCATATTAAGCTGAGAAAAGTTTAATAAATATCAAAATGTTCTACTAACAAAGAAGTTGCAGATCAAAAACGTAACCTTGAAATGAAATAGCCAGCAGCAAATATTCATAATCCTAGCGTTTACTTGAGTTCGACCACCGGCGTGGTGGGAGATAAACAAATACTTCAGTCAGAATGAGACCCTTCGGCAAGCATCTATATAAAATGAACAGTATTGATGCATAAGATTCTATAGTATATACAGCTGTAATTGCAGCCATTATTATTTCTGCCAATTAGAAGATTCCAATGTTTTTATCACTTAGACGATGGACTGAAGAATGAGTTGTCTGTTTTGCAAATGCCGTTATCATTAAGTTGCCGAACAGAATACAAATTCTGGTCCCAAAGCAATGACAAGAGGTTCTACTCTCAACCAATGCTACGGTATGTATTTCAGAAGTGCCCTATATGCTTTGGAGTAAAGGTTTCCTACGATACAATGTGAAGCAGACGATAAATACAACGATAAGAAAACGGTAGCAGGAATTCCAAAATTTCAGAAAAATTAACCAAGAAAGTGCAAAATCGGACTGATTAATAGATGGGTAATAGCAACTTACGTTTGGTTATGAATGTCAATCTCTCCAAACCTTTGGTGGTAATCACATTTTTAATAACAGGGATTCTTAGTTGAGAGTGTAATAGTGATGTATTATATTGAAATAAGTGCATTTATGCTTAGCCTGTTTGAAGACAATCCCCAGGCTGTTTATTGTGCCTGATTGCACTTAAGACACCAAGAAGGGAGAAGGGCAGTATTGACAGGCGATTCAAATCCGTTTAAGTGCCTCTAATAACAACGAAGCCATTGTCTGCATAATTCATCCGCACGCCATCTTTGAGATTTACTTGAATTGAACATTGGATAGATTTATCACAAAATACAAAAGATAATGATGCTGTAGCCTCGTTATGTTAGATTTTATCGAAAGTATTTTTCTATTTAAGCTTAGCTTAGTACAACACAAAGCTAATGGGAAGATTTAATGGGTCCAGAAGATATCTTGCGGTTATGTTTCAAGAGGGAATGGGTTATCTACTTTTAAAAATCAGCATTTGAACTCGTTTTTCTTCAATCATGACAAATAAAGATAGCGGATATTGGTTGTAAATACCCAACTGCGAACATGTATCCTGCTAAACAGACCAAACAAATATATTTTTTACAATCTCCAGAACAGATTATTCCACAATATTTATGTGAACAAATTTTAAATGAAATAAGTATATGATGATGGGTGTGTGTTTATTTTATTTTTTTTTCAAGAAATAATCAGAGATTCATGTCGACCACGTAAATTCTTTTTTATTTGTGTTTATCTATGCTTTTTTACCTAACTTTGTATTTTTATCTATCATGGTGTGTGCTCATTATTGGCCATTACACCTTTTTATTAGCTGATTTTTTATCACATTTTCAACTAATGCTCTATTAGGCCGTTGTATTGAACTGAAAAAAAATGACTCAGATTAGATAGAAAAATTTCGAACGGGACTCGAACTTGCATCTATAGCTCAGAAGCTTGTCTTTAATGACACACAGGAGTAGCAAACAAGTCATGCGTATAATTTCGTTGTTGAATGATAACAGATTACTTTCATGAGTGAACTTGATATTTTCCACTTGTGGAATCAGCAGATATGAACCGTGCTAGATAGCAAGATATTCTATATTTTTAGTACCGACTTAGTGACGTATTCTCTTGTAAAAATTTAGGTCTACCTATACACCTCTTCGGTCATAATTATTCTAGTCATTTGATTTCTGCAGACCAAATTCTGCCATTTTTGTCTATTAATGTCTCCAAATGAAATAAGAGGCTACGGTGGTTCTCTCTCTCAGAAGATGTAGGTACTGCTTCAATTTGCACTGTCGTAGAGATCCGTAGCCGAAGAATTAACGATGAAGTGTTTGGGCATCTGACCGTATCCACAAGTTCGTCTTACAGACTAATGTAGTGAGTTCTATCCTCACTGGGTGGCCTGCTAGTGTGCCCTGATGCCAGACAAAGTTATGCATCGATATTTTCTCAAAAACTTGTCAACGAATCCTGTGAAAGATTTATTATATTTTCACACTAGAAGAATTACATTTGTATTAAATCGATTAAGCTTCTTTTTCTTTTTCTTTTTTAAATAAAAGATATCCAAATATTTTCTTACAGAATTATGAAGTGATTAAGCAATTAAAACTGCTTTCTCACAGAACAGAAACAAGTTTTCGTTATACACAGGTGTTCCTATTGAAATTCTTAGCCAGTAACTGCAGACCATGTATTAAAAAATGTCACTCTAGAATATGAAGTCAAGGTAAAAAAAAAAAAAAAAATTAAAAAAGGTTGAAATGTCTGATGCATACAGAGGTATATATAAAGATTTTATAGAAAAGACAAGTTTAGAAATTTGGTTCGTTCCTTTTATTTAATGTATGTTGAAAAAAAAGATTGGAACACTCGAATGTCTATGTATTGTTATTCTTTTGGTTTTTGATATCGGTTTTTGCAATTTTCGTCTGTTGTGCTGATGGTAAGTCCGTACCAGAATAACTTTTTACCCCGATCGACTTTTTTGTTCAAAATAACTTGGCATTTGACTAATTTTGAACCCGCCAAACGAAAATTACACATTTTCCTTGAGTTTTTTTTTTATTATTATTTTTTATCCACTTTTAATAACGAAAAAGCATCTTCGCTCATAACATTTGAGACTGTCTGGCCAAGACTCTCTTACTTCTAATATGTACACGGAAAATAGCAGAGTATTTTTTTTTTAAGGTAAAAAAAACAAAAAAAATATAGGGTGGTCTTTCACAGACAAGGAAAAAAGGCAATTTCTAGATTTGTATTGTTTGTTCATGACACTAACGAAAGATTCAACATATATAGGCCGTGTTTAGATCGAAATTCTAAATTCATCATGAATGCTAAAAACCAAATATAAGCATAATTGCCTCTGCTACTGTTTACTATTTAGCGGCTATGGCAATTGCGAAAAATCTCCCAACGGAATACGCTATTTGACACGTGTTAATATTTTGACACAATGGGACGAGATCAAAGGTCACGTCGATTGGAAAAGTAAAGATGTTCGTACACGAGACGGTGAAGATCAGATAAATATTTTAAAAGTGCCAATTATATAACTAATAATGGTCTAATGTGTTCCATGTAGCGCCTGGGTCTTGATAACTTTTAGAATGCCCCATGATGAATGGACTGATTGAGCAAGATTTTTTCCTCACTGGTTCCGTGTTTATCAGAGAGTACATGGGTGCTTTCAGATGGACACAACTTGTTCGGAAAAGGAGATAGGCTGGCCAGATCGAGGTTGGAACAGCCACTTATTAATTTCTTTCAATTGACTACTTGTCCGATTAATTTCGTCGTTCGAATATATCAGTTGGTTTATGTGTTTGCTATTTATCTATGATATTGTTAGTTATTCCATGTTTGATATTAACTTATGAAATGGGGGTGGCGTTCAGATTGTTCCTGATACAGATAAAAAGAGAATTGCTTCTCTAGGAATAATATGGCAGTCGAGTTACCACGTGGGTGTTACCAAGGGTGATTAGATGCCTTTTTGCGACTCAGAAGTCATGTCAAGATGGAAGTATCAACCCTGGCCTCTTATCATCTGTCGTTAAACATAGCCTTCTTCCAGGATTCGCCAGACTTTTCTATCATGAACGTTGCAGAGCCAATACTTTCTGAACTTGTCTATTCGTTTCGCCATCTTAAATTCTATCGGCCATAGTTTTACATGTGATCTCTTGGAATCCATGTTGTAAGTCATGATGTCCAGTGGTTATCTAACATTCTAGCAATATGACCCGCCCATTACCATTTGAGTGTCCTTATGGATTCTACATCCTTGACTCCTGTTTTTTTTCCTCAATATATTGCGCTGTCCTGTGATTTCTCCACGTGATGTTAAGCATTATTCTTTTATCATGTGAATATTGTTGCATACTTATTCCTTCGTTATAATTCCCCCGTTTGTTTAATAGATATTAGTTTTATATATTCCATACATAACATTGAGGTGATCATCTTTCATTTATGTTGGGGTGGGACTTTACTGTTTGACCAATACATACTCTTTTAGTTAAATCCTGAAGTTCCATTGCCCTTTCAGCCTTGACATACCTGACTATACTTTCGAAAGAAGTCAGGCTCCGAAATCGGACAGACACTGCATTAGCATGGATCTGGTATTCCAGCAATATGACTGATAAACAATGCCTGATGGTATTGCAAGGTACTGTTGGTGTGTTCTGGGTTTCTGATGCTTGAAACCATGCCTGACTTAAGAGTCATCATCTGATGAGGGCTTTTCACGGCAGTAGTTGTATGAACTTACACTACTTTATCCCCGTGTACAGGTTTCCCATGCTATCAGAAAGTATAGCGTCTCTAAAAGCCTTTCATAAGCTGGAATGGCATCAAGTGAAGAAGCGAGTAACATCATTATATATGGGGCAATTTCCAATCGGCCCCCTTCACTCAAATTGGGGGCGATAGTACATCAAAGGAATTCACTGTTGAATGAAGGTTGAACGCTATTTCCACTTTTTAGCCTTTTTTCGAAAAAACGGGAAATTGGCGTGAAGCGAATATTTGAAAAGCAGGGACTACCTGCACTTGGATTTTCTTTTTAGAAAAATAGACTTAAAAATCGTTCAAGGGAAAAAGTATGTTTAATATGAGCAAACTTGTGACGTTTATACAGAGGAGTATATGGTTATGTGTGTGTCTGAGAATGCATATATATATATATATATATATATATATATATATATATATATATATATATAATATTTATATGTGTGTGTGTATGTGAGAATATGTGTGTGTGTGTATATATATGTGTGTGTGTACGTGAGAATGTGTGTATATATATATATGTGTGTGTGTGTATGTGAAAATGTATGTGTGTGTATATATATATATATATGTATGTGTGTATGTGAGAATGTATGTGTGTGTATATATATGTGTGTGTGTATGTGAGAATGTGTGTGTGTATATATATATATGCGTGTGTATGTGAGAATGTGTGTGTGCATATATATATATATATACGTATGTATGTGAGAATGTATGTGTATATATATATATATGTGTGTGTATGTGTGTGTGCGTGCATGTTTGAGAATGTGTGTGTGTGTATATATACATATATATATATATATATATATATATATATATGGGTGTATTTGGGTGTGTTAGAGAATATATATATATATATAATGTTTGTGTGTCTATTCATGTGTGTTTGGTAAGAATGTATTTGTCTGTGTGTGTAAGAATGTATATGTGTGTTTAGGTAGAATGTGTATAAATGTGAGAGAGTGTATATACATGCAGAGTGATATCTAAACCGTCTTATGACAGGATATCATCTCAAATAGTTTTCTATATGATATACCCCAACTGATGTTCATTCTGTATGAATTTGGAAAAGGCAGTGCTACTGGAGGAACCCAAAATATCCATAATGTTTATGGAAAAAATTGCTAAAGATATTTTGAAAGGTTTTGAAAATGTAACTTCAGCTTGGGAGAGGCGCCTCGATGACTTGTTCTCGTCTGAACTCTAAAGAAATAATGCTGTTACTCTCGAAGAAGAATGAACTCAAAATCTGATTTCAAGCAATTCAAAGGTTCATCGTCATCTGCAACAAATTGGAAAATGCCCGAGCTTGACAGGAGCAAACTGTAAAGCAATAATGGATATCTGCAATTGTCCGAATTTCCATGGATGTGTGTGTGTGTGCATATGTGTGTATGAATATAGTGCTTGTGTATATATATACAAATAAGTATATATGTGTGAGTGTAATGTATGTGTATATATATATGTGTGTAATGTGTATAAAATGCATGTGCAAATAAATATATATAGAGAGAGAGAGCGCGAGAGAGAGATGTGTGTTTATAATATGTAAGTATATATATATATATTCATAATGAATATGTAAATGTAGGTATGTGCATGTTTATAATGTGTATATACATAGGTGTGCATATATATATATATATATATATATATATATATATATATATATATATATGAGTGTATGACATATACGTAAATATAGGTATATGGATGTTTGCATAAACATATATAGGTATGTGTGCTTATGTTATGTCTAAATATATATGTGTGTGTGTAGACATATAATACATGATTATATTTATAATGTATATATAAATATAGGTATATGTACGTGAATAATGTATGTACATATATAGGTAGATGTGCATGCGTGTGTGTGTGTACATGCATACATATATATATATATAAATATATATATATATGTTGTTCTCGATCGATAAAATTCTTTATTCATCTTATTTTGAAATTCTTTCCTGTATCTCCCCATATATAGATGCGCACACACACATTTAATCAATAATTCTAGTTGCTAAAATCAAATGTAATCAAACTTAGGAGCAGACAAAAGAAAGTCTATGTAAACATACACACATACCAACAAAGAACTTTATTCTATACATGCGTGTGTGTAATAGTACGGAGTGCATGATGGGAAACTGAGAAAGTGATTGCATTTCAAGTGGGAGAAATCAATTACATTACGCAGATTTTTTTTCAGTTTTCAGCAAAATCGTTTTCTGTAGTTTTACACAATCAGTCAGTAAAACTTGGGTTGAGAAAATTCAAAGACAGTTCATATTCTCCAACGAACGAATGTGAATCATGGCAATCGAACCGTCGCTCCACATATGGCCCGCCCGAACAACAAGCCTAGTTGGCTGTAGATTTTTTTCTTCAAATGTCTGGGTCTCCTGATCACGTTTGTTTAACTAAATATATTAAATTTACAAGAGCGTGCCTCTAGGCACCATTTTAAAGGTTTATATTGTTTTGTTTTGTTTTGTTTTTTGTGCTGTTTTTTTTTTGTGTGTGTGTGTTTTTTTTTGTTTTGTTTTTTCAAAAAAGGGCTTTTGTGGGTCCCTATATCCATCAAAGACCCATGCTCAAAACCTGCAGGTATCTTTTAGATATTTTTTTTTTAGATAATTAGTTCTGGTACATGCACAGGCTACTTTGATTTATCTATGCGAGGTATGGACATTAGATTTATTTCTTTTACCAATTGTTACTATTATTTTCTCTCTGTTTTAAGTGACTTGAGTAATGGAACATTTATCAATTTCATTCTAGGTTCTTTATGGTATATTTTTTCTTCTTTTGTAATTTGACAGAGGGTTTTAGCAAAACATTTTAAAGTTATTATCACGATGACGGCGTTGTTCTCATGTTGAATTCAAGTCACGGTATTTTAGAGAGTCTCCAGAGCAACTGATCCCCAGATTTCGTCGACTTAAAGATGTGTTTGTGTAAGCCCGCACACCGTCAAATGACCCATTAGGCAGAGTTTTTTTTTTTTTAATTATTTGATAAAGTAGTAGTTGTTTCTATTTTCTTTGATGCCTAGTCTCATTTTATATAAATATTTCCGGGTTCATGAATAGGACGAAGAAGCATTGTTGAATATCCGCCATGTTTACAAGATTTAACACCAATAGATTTATTTTTATGGGAATTCCTTGAAGACAAAATTCATGCCATGGGACCAAGTACATTAAATACGTACAGCAATCAAAAAGTATTATTATTCATTTACGAGATATTTTATTCGTAAACTCTCTTATAAAATTTTATCCTTACCATGATGTTGATTTAAACGGGTTACAACCATGGTTATCAACGATGTGTTAAATTTTGTGGATATGTATAATTTGTGTGCTAATATCAGAAAGAGGTTGATGAAAAACACTGAGAATCGGTCTGCACTGACAGGTTGGCTGTATCCCCTAATTAAAAAGTCGTACTAATTTTTTTTTTCTTGTTATGAATTTCTGATATTTATTTAAACGGTTGCCTGATTTTCCATTCACTGTGAACGAAGACACTGGTTATATAAACAGGCTCATAGGCCTCCAGTCATCATGTCACAATAAGGCGTCCTACTGTTTATAGACTGACACTTCCGACGTGTCAGCGGAAGCGGGAAACTATTTCCACTGACAACATCCGGCTTGTGCACGATGCCCAAAATGGAGACACCATTTGTCGTCATTTTGAATATTACTTTGTATTCAATTATTTGTTGCTGCTTTTAAATGATAAATTGCCTTTGTTGATAACTTGACAAAATGTCTCAGTGAGGCACAGAAATCTATCCGGTTGTTGGCGTATTGATGCGATTATCAAGATAATTATCACCGCAAGAAGCTGTTGTAAGCCCTTCCTGATTTGATTGGTTATTTGTGTCTACTAAAGCAACAAGAAGTAATTATTGTTTAAATTGCTTAGGGATTTTTTTGCTGCCCCCTCCAAAAGCTAACGTCCATAATTTCAAAGTACGGAAGCGTAAAACAAAAAAAAAAAAAGTTTCCTTTTTCATGCCGGAAAAAGAGACAAAATCTCATTCGTTTGTCTCAGCACAAAAACGAAAAAAAAAAACTCATCCTGAGGGGACCAGTAAAATAAGCTCAACAAATCAAAGATCTCAGCTTTTTGTCTGAATATCTCGAGATACATTTGTTTGACATGGAAATTGAAGAAATTAAAAAATACTAATGAAATAACTGCAAGTTCGAATCCTAATCTTGCTTCTGAATAAGGACAAATTCCATTTAATCAGAATATCAGAAGAGAATGTATAGGCAGTAAGATGTTGAGATATATAGTCGTAGGAGAGATGGAAATATTCGTCTAAAAAATATCTGAGTGAAAATACTTAATCTAAACATGGGTCTGTCGTTAACAGTAGCCTTTTAGCATCAATCGGTTTATCAGGAACAAAAAATTCGTTCATCTTGGTATTTTGGTCTTCTCCCAGCCCCTTCATTGAACAGTCTCTTATGTCCAACAATCAGCATGAACACTTAAACTAATGTACCTGTCCCTTATGAAAAGGTAACTATTTTATTTATGATTCTTTTTGCAAAATTAGAAATCATTTTTTTGTCTATTTTTGCCTTTTGATATAATATTTATTCAATCATTTTGTACGCACCTTGGCATAACACTACTGTTTGATATTCTATCTTTCCCAGATTACTCGCTTGTTTTTCTTGTCTCATGCCTCTCAGTTTTGCCTTATCTTCTGAATCA
>CAUOPZ010000067.1:15000-22500 GCA_963457665.1 Thysanoteuthis rhombus | reverse complement strand
CAACTTTATTGCTATTTTCATACCAACCATCATGAATTTTTGAGGACTTGCATGTATTATCCAAATATCAATTCCCAGGAACTATGTACGAGAAAATATTTGACTCATTATGTCCCCAATGTCATAGTACATCCATCACTGATCTGGAAACAGTTGTTACTGGTAGTCATTTTAAATATGGCTGCCATGGGTGATATATCAAGAATTCATAATGGCTCAAAATCCAAATTTTTTTCAGATGTTTTTAATTTCAAGCTTTTATTATAAAATTCGCTATTAGCTTGAAATTCTCAGATAAGCAGCCCAACTAAGTTTATTTATTCTAAATTCATAATCCACTTCATGAGCATTTTTTTCTCAATTGTTCTATAATTTTTCTGACCCCAAGAGAATAACTGAAATTTGCCAATAGTATTTTCATGTTTTGTGGGGTTATATAGGATCGATGTTAATGGGAAAAATTTCTGGTAAAAAATTTTTTTTCCTAACTTAAAGAAGTTACTCGACTATCTTTCAAAATGCTGAAAAATATTGTGCACCAAGGCATTGTTTATAATCACAGATCTGCAGAAATAATTTGTTTTCTGATTCTAAGATTGAAGATGGAAGAAAAAGAGCAACATTTCTGGCATATTTTTTTTAAATTCTAACAGTAGAAATGTAATTCAAACAAAATGCAGATGGTTCTATGAAAAATGGTCTGCAATATTTAGTGCAGGATATTTCTCGCTAAACAATGCTCCACAATCAGGTAGGCCATTTTAGGATGATAGCGATCAAAATCAGGAGATTACTTATGAAAAATCAATGTAATATGATCCAGGAGTTAGCCAACATTCAGAAAATATCCAAATTAGGTGCTGAATATCATTTGCACCAGCTGGATTATGTTGGTCACCTAGCTGTGTAGTTGGACTTTATTTCCAAGTGCAATTCACGACTTGAATGTAATGAAAATGCTCCATTGGAACAAATTGTGACTGGCAATGGAAGTAGATACTTTACAACAAGGTGGAACACAAGAGATCATTTGGCAAGAAGAATGAACTGCCACTTTCTGTATCCAATAGCTGGTTTTCATCCCAAGGAAAAGCTATGAATAAGGTGCATTTGAAAGGAATCCTCTAGCATGAACTTCTTCCAGAGAACCAAACAATTAATTCAAACAAACACTGCTTTCAATTACACCAAATGAACAAAGCAATCAACAGAAAAAAGCATCCAAAATTAGTTAAGAGAAAGACCATAATATTCCATCTGGAGGTTGCGTTTCTTTGATGACCAGGCAAAAATTGCTACAGCTTGGCTGTGGAGTTTTTTTACTCGTCCATCATATTCACCAGATATTGCCCCTTTAGATTACCATTTATAGTGGTCTTCTCAGAATTCCATTACAGAAAAAAATTTCAATTCTTTGAAGATCACAAAAGTTTTGTTGAATGATTTCCTCAATTGTTGTGTAGCCACCGATTTTCCACATTCCAAGAAGGATATCAGCAAGCACAAGTTCAGCTGATTCTGTGGTGAACCTCAGTAGTGAGATTTGGCAAAAAAAGATTATCCAAATTTTATCTCAGTAGCATTGAAACAGCTCTGAATCTGAAAATCAAGCAAGTCTGGAGGCATAGGATCAATACAAAATGTGCGGTATTGGAACTGCCTCCAGACTCACTGAAAGTAAGGGTTCACTTCAGTATTAAAGTCACACATTCATAAATAAACCCCCAACACACACAAGAAAATCTTCAACATTTTTCTTGTCAGATTTGACACTTTTCCAAAGCTAACAAAAGGTTTTATTGATTGAAAGCCCAAAAAGAAAAAGATATCACGGTTTTGGGGATTATCTACTCTATTTCAATGTTGACCATCTTGCCTTTTGGCACACTACAGGCATCAGGAGATGTCCAGATCCTACCCCTGTTAGTGGAATGGGGAGGTGCAGATCCCCTGGAATTGAACATTATACTCTTTATTTCACCAACCACGAATGACCCATGCCATATTCTCTTTTGTTGAGGGCAGAAAGTTTACAATTATGACTAATCATTGAAAAGAAAAATAGAGATGATAGCTTTGAATTTACAATATGATTGCGGTGACTCTAACTTAGCCATTTTCTGGTCTATTATTTAGTGTGTTTCGGGCAAGAAACATCTCCAACTCAACCAGGATTTAATGACTCATTTTTCCCCATGTAAATTTTTTTTTTTCAGAAAATGATCTCATAGAAATTCAAATAAATCCGTGTATTTTACCACAGGGACTTGGGTGTGGGAATTTAGCATCCTCCAGGCCTCGGATTGATAATAGATTGAAGGGTAACCAGAGTGACCATTCAGAATCTGCTAAAATCTTCGACTGTGCGAAAAAGTGCTCAATTAGCACAGGCGTGCTTCAACATTATGGCCATTTTTGTATTTTGGGCTATTTTTTCCAATCTGACGCTTCTTGGCTTACAAACTAGCGGAAAGGGTGGCATTCTTTTCTCTCAATATATCACTCCTGAGAATTTCTAAACATTTGCAGCTGCGTAGAGACTACTGTTAATAATACTGACCTCTTAAAATGCGTGCGAGACAGAAAAAGGTCGATATTTTTTATGGTTTTTATTCTCAAATTTTGTAAGTCTCCTTTTTACTAGAAAGTAAAACTTACTAAGAGACTTCAACCAACCATCAACAAGTTATTTGAAGCAAATTCGAAGACTTTAAAGAGATTATGGAAAAGGTCTGAAGGTTCGGGTTCGATTACTGTCTCAAATCACCCTCTCCAAAAGGTTCTGGATTTACGTCCTTTTTTGTATTTTGGGAAAGGGAATTCATCATTACTAACATAAGTGCCGCGGCAATGAAAAAACTCATCTGACAAAAATGGGTCTTTATTTAGTTTTCTGGGATAGTTATTTCGAGCGAACAATAACAAATAATCAAAAACGTAAATGAAGAATGAAATCCGTATTTTCAAAAATGATCATGTACTCAACTGCACTGTCTCTTACAACTGAATTGAAGATATATCTTCATCAGTGAAAAGTTGGATTTTTTCATGGTATGCCCAGGGTCTAATACCCACATGTGATCGAAGGACTAACAATCTTTCAAAGATTTTTTTTTCTGAAACAAATATATTGCTGTTTTACGAAGGGCTTCCATTCAACTGTGATGGTAAGCGGAACAGCTTCTTTCCATACATTGTATGTAGGTGAGGCTTCGAAGTATTCGGTTATTTCCCTCATGAGGCTTTTTCATATTTAAATGACCATTTTCTTGAGCATTATTTGGGAGTTTAGGGGAGGACACGCAGAGTTGTTCGCGAGAGTTCAGCCGGGTAGGAGGGGGTTCAGACGCGTGAGAATTTCAATTTAGAAATTTCCGGGCTTTCTCGGGTGTAGGAATTTAGAAATAAGTACCCAAGATTACTTGTTGGAGGTTTAAGGGATGCGGGCTTTAAGGCTTGTTATAACCAGCATATTTCGTTTTGGAAGGAGTTGTTCAAGACAAAGGAAATATGTTTCTTTTGAAGTACGCGTAGTGGTAGTGATTATTTTTCAAATAGTTGTCCGCTTTTTTATTACTACGCCTCTTCGTTTGTTTACATGCTAAATACTGTGATTACGTTGATAACATAGATCGTCGGTCAGGATTATGAACATATTCACTCCAAAGTTTCGACTTTCCTCACTTACACTCTTCCATTGATTCCGTCGCAGACTGTCGTTCGGTCGCTTGATATTATGGATCTGGTCTAGATAAATCTGTCAACTAATTGGACATATTTTAAATCAAAGATTATCAAAAATTGTGTAAAAGGTAAAAATGTTTCGATGATCTCGAAAAAAAAAAAAAAAGATAAAAAATTGAAGTGACAGTGGATTTGTTTGTATTATTCCTTCAGTTTGTGGAATTTCCTTCTATGAGAAGGAACTGGTTGGATCACGAAGGGTCAACTTCTTCATAATCGTAAAATAATCATTTTTGAAAAGCTTTCACTAACGTGGATTATACACTCAAGGCTACGAATTAGCATAACAAAAAAGCTACCAATAGAAAGAAATACAAAAACTCTAAAATTGCATAAATAACTTTGAAAGTGCCCCCCCCAAAAAAAACAGACAGCAGATACATAGCATTTTTTCTTTTTTAAAGCCAAAATAAGTTTCAAATGAAAAATTATTTGAAACGTTTCAGCAGAATTTAAAACTTAGATAAAAAAATCGAAACAAAGGAAAGCATAACTGCAGTGAATAGAACCTTGGGGAAAAAATTGAACTTACAAGGTACTTTTTTTTTTTTTTTACTTGCGATGGTAGATATTATTACACATCGTAATTATGTATGTATTAATATATCTATATGAATATATCAATTGTAATTGTTTTTTTTTAAAGAACGACGACAAGCTGGACTGGTTTGTGTAACAAATTAGGACCTATTCATGTCGAAGGTAAAAAAAAAAAGTTGCTCGCAAAAGAAAACACAGATATATTTGCGCTACACATTACTCCTGGCTGACTGACCACCCAAAAGCCTTGAATGTATGCTTACCTTTAATGATGGGTGAAGAAATGGGACTTTTTTTCTCCCAGTGATCTGTAGTTGATGACCATCCTGGTGTCTTAATTCGGTGGCTAGAATCGGACGATGTTGGAGAGGATAGAGGACTGCCTTTCTTTCGTCCATTGTTTTTTGTAGGACTGTTTTGTTTGAAATATGGAAATTGTTTAACAGCTTTTATAGGACCTTGCTTTATCGTTGATGGGGAAGGGATCCGTCGCACTCTTGAGGAAGGTGAATGGGTCGCATTCCAAGTTGATGATGATGGTGGTGTAGAAAGTTTTTCCATCTAGTTGGTGAGTGGATAAAAATTTGAAAAATAAAAAGATGATGTGTATGTATCGAGAGTTTCTTGTGACAGTTGAGACGATGTTCAAGTTAACCAATTTAAAGTTTACGTACTTTTAATTAATTTTTATTCAATGTTGAAATTCTGAGACCTGTTTATTGGACATATATACATGTGGTAACTTTTCTTTCTCCTTCCTCAGTCATAATAGTTGCTTCTTATAAACTTCTCGGAACGATTTACCTAAGTTGAATTTGTTTCAGTTAGTTTGGTGCAGGTAAATTAATTTTGAATTATATACTGGTATTTTATTCATGAAGTTAAAAAGAAAAAAAAAATCAGTACATATTCTCTTCCGTATCTTCATTTTTTTCAACCAAACCATCTTTTCATAGTGGCCGTGACGTGTTGTGAAGGAAAATAACTATAACTACCCTCCCCCCCACACACTTTTTCCTTAGTTCCAGACTTCAGACACTAGGGACAAAAAGAATAGCTATTTTCTAAAGATTGCGATATTAATACTTGTTGTTAGTTATTGGCAGGGGGTGAAATACAAAAATAAATGTGCACTAAACGTATATTGTACAAAATCTACATGTTATTGCCACTGCACTCTCGATCGTTGCGTATTTACACTGTTGAGACAAAATGCACACTTAGAAGACAACCAGTTTTCCCAAATCTATTTTCAAGTTTACATCTAAAATTGAGTCAGAAATATCTAGATCCTTTACATGTTATTCATGTCCTTATTTAACATTATTTATCAACATTTACTTTATGAAATTATTACTGATTTTATCAGTAATATTACTTATTTAAGTACTATCATTTTAATGAAAAATATTACTTATTCTATTGAAAATAATCTAAAAAAACAATTTTTAACATCTAGATGCAACCAAAGACATCCAGACCTAGATGAAAAAACATCTAAATTAGCAACACAGGCTATAACGTTATGCAATCACGTGACATACACTTCCGGATTAACTTGAACGGGTTCAAATCATGGAGGAAAAGCTAAACCTGATAGCAATATTAACTGTTTTTCATAACCAATTCGTATAGTCCTATGTCTCAATAACAATAAAAAAAGGAAACTATTCATTTTGAATTGAGTTGGAATAACTTTTTTTCTCCAGCAGATATTCAAAATGGCAAAATTATTTACTAAGTAAAGTAACATGAAAAGTTCAGATAAAGACCATGTTATTCAGTTGTTTCCATGGCTCTTAAAAAACACTCAAAAACTTACATGCTATCTCTAAGAACTCTTGAGTTAATAACTAAAACAATGTTTTCTGATAACTACTAGCATGTAGGCATAGAATTATGCTCATTTACCACAAAATACTTCGGAACTCAAGTATTTAATTCATTTTCTTCCTTTACATTTACGAAGAGAATAACAATATCAACTATTTTGAATCTTATTATTCCCTTACAACAGGATTTAAGGAGTCCAAGTCCAACAGGAATTCTTTTCTCTTACTTCAATATTACGTTACGTTCATAAATGAATAACAATGTGAAACATTTAAAATAAAGATACCTTTTTTGTTGTTGCATCATTTCCATTTGTGAAAAAATGTAACAGCTAAGGTTGGAAAGGATTTATCAAGGAAATTATCATGTTTCGAACACAAATACCTGGATTCGTATAGCAGTAGATTAATACACAAACAAAACGAAATTTCGTTATGATCATTATTGAATATGTCATTTTCAAATATCAACTTGTCTTTTCATACAACCGAAGTGGATAATATGTCAACATATTGGTTGGGAAAAAGTCATTCAATGTATTTATAGAATTAATTATGTAAGTAATATTACTATAAAGTAAGCATTGGCTATAAGAGTCACGTTTGATTTATAGGAATAGAATGAATATTATTTCAATATGTAGAAGGCTTTACAAAGAATAAAACGGGATTCTTTTGATACTAACGACAGATTTGTGTTGTCAGTGTGTACGAGATATGCATTTGTGGTCAGTTAAAGTTTCTAAAATATTACCGAAAATTAAAAATGACTTAATCGTCAACATCAAAATATTGCTCATTTCATTACTTTTATTGTAAATATTCACCTTAAAATACTTATTTTAGTACTATAAATCAAATTACTCTTTCCCCAGTCAGACTCGTGAGTGGCGACTGTTTTTAGCTGACCAATATTATGACTTTTTTCCATTAATTTTTCTTCCTACATCTGTTAATTCACGATCTTAGAATCACAGACTTTTACAGTTTTCAACGAGAAATACCTTAACATTCTTCCTAAATGAATTGATACGAGTATTTGAATACATTCTAAATGATTGATTGTCCTTGAAATGATTTTGGTAACGAGTTTTGTTCAGTGTAGAAGAGAATTGATAAGATACTAGTTCCATTTTTTTAATATTAATTTTCCAACCTTGTTTTATCCGTTTTTCTCAAATTCAGAATGAAGAACCCTGGTAGGTGACGAATACAATGGAATCAATACGAAGAATTAATTAATTAAAAATCAATAAATAACAAAATAAGCCTAGCAAAGAAAATACAAACTTATCAAGTTGTACACTATAAAGGTATAATTCTTATATTAGTTGTGTCCACAGGCTTTTAATGTATTACAAAGATATACCCTTATAAAAAAAAA